>LZPO01108467.1:42078-54375 GCA_001675575.1 Neotoma lepida | reverse complement strand
CTGGAGTAGGAAGCTCCTGTTCCCACAGCTTCTGCACAATCTTTGTGTGTTTTTCCCTCCAAGGACTGGGAACTTTGATCTGAGCTGTATAACTTCTAGTGACTGCAGTACTTTGCGGATGGAGCACTCCTTCTTTATCATGATTTCATTTATGGTGAATTTCCCCTTCCCTAGATCCAATGTAAACCACAGAATATGAGAATTGTGGATAAAGCAGACATGAGGCTAAATACTAACACTAATAACTGATTTTAGAAATGGATCTTTAAAGCATGCTGGGCACTTCTAGGGCACTATGCATGTCAGTTCACTGACTGCCCAATATATGCTTATATTGCACAAAATGTAATTTACATACAAAAATTACTTTTTAAAGAAGCCAAATAATTTGCTCAATGTGATAAATATATGAATTGAGAAAGCAGAGTTTTAATCCACAGTGGGTGGTCACAGAACATGTTTCTGTGAATCCTGAACATTCTATTTCTAACATTTTGGAATTTTTCCAGCTTCTAGAATAAGTGAAACCCTCCACCACATCATTGCAGCAAAACCCCTCATGTAACTAGACGCACACAGACTGCATTGATTGGTTCCAGCATGGTGGAGGTAAGGCACCTGTGAAAGCTAATTAAATTGTGTATTTGTGGACTGAAGAGCTGGCTCCCTGGTTAAGAGCACTCGCTTCTCTTGTAGAGTTCCCTGATTCAATTCTCAGCACCCCATGGCAGCTAACAACCATGTGCCACTCCAGTTTCAGGGCATCCAATGTCTTATTCTGGCCTCTGCAGGCACCAGGCACACATGTGGTATCCAGACATACATTCAGGAGAAGAATCCAAATACACAAAAAAAAATGACTAAAATTAAAAAGAAATAACATAAAATATAAATTTCTCTCTGACAGTTCCTTGAATAGATGTTTTTGCTGTCCAGGAGTGACAAAAATTCAGAAAAAAAATATTCAGGAAACAAAGACAGCTTCCTCATTTCGATATGTATTATTGATATCTCCAAAAACCAAGAGGTACATTTTTAAAAATACAAGGTAGTTGATGTACTAAAGCATCTCTCAGGGTTTCTCAGCACAGGGTGGTTGATAAAAACAGACTAACAGATGGCACAGTCCAGAGACTTCAGGGAAATTGTTGGAGATAAATTTGACACATGGGCAGCACAGAGCTGTGTAGTATGGAGGCTGGAATTGGATCACATAGAGAATATTACATATACTGTTGTGCCAGTATAAGTGTAAGTGCCAGTATCACATATGCTTGAGAAGAGCCAAAATAATTCAGAAATAAATTTAGTGAACAACAGAGAATATTAAAGGGTGGAAGTCAAATATACTTAAGGATCCCACATAAAATTATTTATGATTTGTAAAAATAGAAGTAAAATTAATGCATTTATATTTCAATCCTGATTTTAACTTTAAATAGAATGAGAAGAAAGAAAATGGATATCATGTGTAAAAAATATACAAATCAGTACTAGGTATTAGGTTGCTTGTCCTTTATAGGATGAGTCAATACTGATTGACAAAATCACTAGATTTGCTNAACCTTGAAAATCAAAACAGTAGGATGTGCCTTTGTTTAGATTCCAAAAGAACAGTGACTACACTGAGAGCTAAGATTTGGGAGAATATTCTTAGGGAATGAATGCTCAGTAAATGCACATAAGTAGGGAGGTATGTTACTTTTAATATGATCCTACACATGAGATAATAGGTAACAAAAATTGATCACACTATCCCACTCAAGGAGAGGGAATGGGCTAGCTACTGCCCTACCTAATTAATCTATGTGTCATTTATTGCCAAGGTCAGTTCAGAGTTGGAGACAGAGAAAAGCCATATGACTTTCCCTGGAAAGCATCTCCATTTGGACAAGTATTATACTCCTTTGGAGTAGCTACGATTTTCTATTAGTTCAATACTTGAAGGATGAGTGTGTACAGGATGGCAAAGAGGATCTGGGAAGAGAGGCATCTAAGTTGATGCTCAATATCATGGCTTAGAATTGAGTGATGCTGTCCTTTGTTTGAAATGTTCTCATGGAAAAAAGTTTAGAGATAGAGGGTATAAAGAACTGTTCTGTAAAGCAGTGTGTTGTGGGATGTCTTTTTGAATATGTGTTGCTCTGATTGGTTGATAAATAAAGTTGTATGGCCAATGATGAGGCAGAATAAGGTTAGGTGGGACATTTTAACTAGAGAGAGAGGAGAAGAAAGCAGAGCTGAGCAGATGCTGTTAGCCTCCTTCAAAAGAAGCAAGATGTAAAGGTACTGAAAGGCCACAAGCCACGTGCCAAGTATAGATTTATAGAAATGGGTTAATTTAAGATGTAAGAGCTAGCTAATGAGAAGTCTGAGCCATTAGGCCATAGTTTGAAAATAATATAAGCCTCTGTGTGTTTACTTGGGTCTGAGTGGCCGCTAGGCAGAACTGGACAAAACATTATACTACAGCAGTGAGTGCATCAGCATGGTGTTTATGTCCAATTGTCATCAACATCATTTCTGTTTCCGTGGAAGCAAGAATAGAAGGGGCAAGAATGAAATCAGGCTTCTATAAGCAAAGGACTCTACATTTACATAATACACTGTTCTTTTCACTAAAGAATACAGAACACCCACAGGCNTGAACCATATCATGTTTACTTCTTTGTGTTTCTTGAAAGGGTTTTCCTAGTTCTGGAAATATCTTGAAGATGATTTGGAGAGACCTCATCCAGAGAATAATTTTCATGTCACTTACTGGACTTGGAATTTTAAGGAACATCATCTTATTTGTGAGATGTGTATACGTTCATTATGAGTTCTGTCAAAAAAAATNTAGATATTATTCTCATCCACTTGGCTTTTGTAAACACAATCATTATTCATTGCATAGGGGTCAGAGACATAGCCACAATTTTTTATTGCAGAAACTTCCTAGGTGACATTGGTTATAAAACTATAATTTACCTAGAAAAGGTTGCCTGTGGCCTCTCCATCTGTACCACCTGTTTCCTCAGCGTGGTCCAGGCTGTCACCATCAGTCCCAGGACCACCCTTTGCAGACAGCTCAAACCACAGGCTGCATGGCAAGTTCTTCCCTTTCTCCTCCTCTTTTGGGTCTTTAATTCCCTGATAAGCTCCAACTTGCTTCACTGCAACTGCCCCAAATTTGCAAATTGCAAGCAAAACAAAAGAATTGGCCGACCAATGTGCTTCTGAAGTTTGGACTGATGGGTGAGCTGTCTTCTGTTTTGGAGTTNCAGCATTTGGCCAGACAAAGGTGAGATTGAACACCAATGTAGACCCAATCTCTGGGACACACTTATATGTAACTAAAAATCAAATCTTGTGTCTCTTTTTGAGACTAAATAGACAACAAGAGGTCTGCAAGATATTTTGGATTAGGATAGATTTTTATATGATGATTTTTGTCCTAAAATAAAAAATGTAAATAAAAAATAACTATGCTTAATAAATAAAATATATTTAATAGAAAAGGTTTATAAATTCCTATGCTCTACTCAGGTTAACAATAAATGACTTAAAGGTATATGTCTAGTCTCTTTGTCTTTGCTAACTTCATTAAGCTTTAGCTATTTGGATAAATGAGACTTACCAGAAACTGTAATATTCTATAATGGTACACTATGAAAAGATCAAGAAAATGAGATTCCCAATCTCTCTGTGGGCTATACTTATGGCTTTATAAAATTACCAGTCTCTCTATGGGCTGCATTTATGACTTAAAGTTTTATTTTGATACTAAAAGAGCTTCAATTTTAAAAATGTAATTTCTAAGGCTAAGATTTAACAGGGATAAATTGTAAAATAAATTGTAAAATCCTAACTTTACAAAAGCTGCTAATTTGCTATAAATTATTAAAGATAATTAATACATACAAGTTAATAGTCACCTTATAAATGATCAAATTCTTTAATGTGCTCAGGACTATNTTCTAAGAACTAATATAATTCAGTTACATTAACAAGCTTTATAGCCTTCTATGTATGTTTTCAAGGTAAAGTCTGAAGCAAGTAACTAAAAACAAACAAAGTTTATTTATACTAATCAGATATACTAAATAAATTAAATGTTGGCCCTCAAATGCCTCAGAGTTCTGCTGAATGTGACATATAAAATGTTTAATAAAAAAGCTTCCTGGATAGACAAAACTGTCAGCTCCTAGAGGCAGCCTCAAGGTTTCCTCCAGAGTAGATGTCAGGGCTCAGACAACTCCACCTGGATTGTCACAACACTAACCACTGGGCCAAGAACTGCTCCATGCCTCGCCTGCCATCAGGACGCTGCTCAAACTCTGGAGTAGCAGGACACTGGAGAATTGATTGTCCCTCTTTGCTTTACCAAGGTAGGCCAGTCTTTCATGTTCCTCATCCACAGGAATTCTGTCATATCTTCTGGGTCTGGCAGCTAAAGCCAATAAAGTCCTGTGTGGCAATGGAAGAATTAATTCTGTCCNGTATAACTGCCAAAGACCAACAACCTCTGCCCTGAAGACCACCATGGAGGAGCCTGGGTAACCATCCAGGTAAGTGTCTGCCATTTCAATTGATACAGAGGCCATTTGGATTATTATTCCTGCTCAAATTTATCCTCAGATCTCAGATGATATTGATGGCTAACTGTAGCTTTATTAGTTTGACAACAGCAAGCACCCAGTTCCTCCCCAAGGCTGAAGCTGTCTGGTCAGTCCATTGCATATGTAAAAAAAATAAAATTAAGCTTTGATTTTTCTAGAGCTACTAGGTCTCCCACTAAAAAGGCATGNTCATACAGTTTACCTTGCAAACAGGCTTCACATTACAAGAGATTTGGAGTTTCTAAAGGTTGTGAGTGTCCAGGAAAATGATCTAAAGTGCAAGTTCTAAAGATCTAAGGATATAAAAGCTTAAATAAATTATGAGAGTCTAAGAAAGTAATTTAAGGTATATAAATGCAAATTATAGAGGTCTGAGGATATAAAAGCTTAAGTAAATTGTGAGGGTGTGAAAAGGTAGATTAAGGTATGTGAAGGCAAGTTGTAAAGGTCTAAAAATGATTTAAGGTATATGTAAAAAAATTAAAAAATATTTCAGAGTTCTTTCCCTCTCACTATGCTATTATTATAGTAAGACTTCAAAAGTTTAGAGCTTTAATTAAGTTAAAACTTCCCCTAATATCTTTAACTGTACCTTCTGTTCCTAGTCTGTATTTGTTCCAGCAGATTTCCAAGCAACTAGAGACTGTAAACTGCTCCAAACCCACCAGCCTCAGGTGGTCCTTCAAAACTAGCAAGCCCTAGACTTCCTAAAAGCCATTTTCAGCCAGATGCTACTGAGAAAATTTCCTACTAGCTTGAGCCTCAGTTTCAAACCAGCATTCCAGACTGCTCCAAAGTTACCTGCACTTTGATAGCCTCAGGTGGTCCAACATAACCTGGGCAGCAAAACTGATGTATCCTGCCCCCTCCCAGCCTTTGATGGGCATTCCAGCCTTCGTGAGCCCTGAACATGGCATCACAATTTCAGATGAAAATCAGTTACAAAAGAAAATACTCTGTCCCTTATCATTAACAAAATGCTGGAATATTAGATCCAAGGGAAATTGGTTCCCCCCTACCAAAAGGAGTCACTGTTTTTTTATGTCTATTTTNATATCAAAGCTCAAAAGTTCCTTTTGGTTATGCTGTTTATCACAGCAATAGAAACCTAACTAAGGCAATAACTAAACCTAAAGAAATGCAAAATTAAAACAATTACAAATATGAATGAGTAGGAGCTTGAGGGTTGAATCTGGAAATAATTTTGTATTGGCAAGTATTCAGGGGACAAACTAGTAGGTTTCCCCATGACAATCTCACATGCACATGCCAGATGCTTGGCTCATGTTCCTCCCACCGTTACACTCTCTAATCCACTCTCTATTCTCACAGCAGGAACACAGAATGTCTAACTAGAAGTCACATTGACTGTCTTTCATCTCTTAGATGATTACAGGTTTCTTTTTTTTATATAGTAAGATAGTAAGATAGATGTAGAAACATGAAATCCACATTTTACCAGTAAAATCATATATATCTCAGCACTTGGGAGGCAAAGGAGGCAGGCAGATCTCTGTGAGTTTGAGGCCAGCCTGGTATACAAAGTGAGTTCCAGGACTGCTGCTAGCTGCAGGAAAATGTAATGGAATTCAGCTACTATCACAGAAGCTACTACTTGGAAAAGTCCTTGACTTAAGCCATGGCTTAAGAAGTCTTGGTGATATTTTAGCTTTTGTATATATTAGCTGTTTCCTACAGTGATTTTCTTGTAATGCTATGCATGCTTCCAAGAACTCCTAACAGTGTATTTATCTAAAATACCTATCAAGCATCCAAGGCCAAATGAAACAACGCCTGTTTCCTAGGTCAGGTGGAGAGCTTTATTTCTTGTGCAATTTAAGGTGAGACCCTCCTTTCTTACTGCNTTNCAAACTTTATAGACCCCTAACTTCTTACCTAATAACTTCTAGGAATGTGGACTGAGCACATAAATTCCCTTTTTAACCGATCATTGCACTCAGTTGACCTCCTCTTTTACTGCTCCCATTTTGGGTTGTAAAAGAAAACCTGATGGTCACTGCTTGAGGAGAATTCTTACCCGCCTTTACGACTTTGCAGGAATCTGCACGGATGTGCTAATTAAGCTTAACTTTCTCCTCTCCGAAGTCTTATCTCTAGTATTAGATCCACCCTTAACAATTAACTCAGAACTATAGGGTTCCAACTTACAGGTACATCTAGCTGTGATGGAANTTGCCTAGCCAAGTTGNNTAGNNANCAAACANACTNNCCAGAAANNGCNGGAGCAGAGATAGCTTGGAGAGATAAGGGTCATAGGGATAAAAAGGCAGTTTTATTCTCATGAGAGAGAANATAAGAGGACAAGAGAACAGAGAGGAGATGGAGAAGAGAGGAGAGAATGGAAGAACTCGATGGGTAAGAGCTGGAGAGGAACCAACTGAGATGAGGAAGAACTAGATTGAGGGGCTAGAAGAGAGTACTAGAAGAACAAGATGGAAGGTGTAGGAGAACAAGATGGGGAAGAACAAGATGAGGAAGAAGGAGATGGGCAAAACAAGAGAAGAAAGACCAAGATGAGGCAGAATTAAGATAGAACTTAGAGGGGACAGCAGATAAAGGTAGAGGGAAATCAGGCAAGAAAGGAGCTAGGCATGAGAGCAGGATAGAAGCTATGAAGAGAACTGACACAGAATAATAAAGTGTATGGACTAAGGAGTTTCGTGTACATAGACTCATTTCATTTCATCAGGGATTAAATTATCAGCTGGTTGTAGAGTCTTCCCAGACCCTGGGAGGGGACTATTGAGGGGCTGGACCCCCATAGTCCTCCATACAGGACAACCAGAAATATTACACAGAGAAACCCTGTCTCAAAAACACAAAAAACAAAAACAAAAAACCATTTAGGGGTAGATTGGCCTTGTAGGAAGTTTGACCTTGAAGGAAGAGACATCATGTGGGGTGGACCCTGTTAACATGGCATATCACTGGTGACTTTAAACCTGACCACTAATGACAAAGCAGTGTTGCTCAGATTTCTCTCTTTTTATACAGGTTCATTACTTTTTAGACTTTCTATATTTTTTGGAAACACAGGTGGCTTGGCTCAGCCCTCATTTAACAAAGTGAGGATGATGACCTATTTCCTGGAGGGGAGAGTGCCTCCAGGTTCATTTCAAAGTTTTCTGTTTAAAAGATTTTATATTTATTTATTTATGCAAAAAAATCATCTTACAGAAGCATGTTCTCTTGGATTATATTATGTTTCAGATTATGTTTCCATGGCATGAACTTTGGGCTTTTTTCCTTTCTTTATATTGTAGAATTTGTTGTTAAAATTTCTCTATCATATATGCTTGTAATTTGGGGGATGAAATAGATTGGAAAGATTTATTGAAGGTATGACTACTTTGTGAGGACGTGAACTCTGAAGACAGCATCACCTCCCNCAAGTAGTTAGCTCATAAAGCAAGTTAGGGTGTGTGTTAATAATTAACAGAAATGGTAAGACCTTGAGGGGAAATTATTTGTAATTCATACCATGACAGTTACCATGTACACATTCTTGTATGGGAGGTTTTTGACAACATGAAAGGTCCATTATAACTGGACCATGAATGAGCCTTATGATGATGCTGTATGTGTATAAGTGGCTCAAGATCAGGTTTTCCCTGTTTGATGACTGCAAATGCATGACTATTCTGCATTATCTTCTCAAATAACAACATCTTCTCAAGTGTGAAAGATAGCTTAAGCTCTCCGTTTGTGCCAGGGAAATCCTGGGTTCTATAAGAAAGCAGGCTAAGCAAGCCATGGGGAGCATGCCAGTAAGCAGCATTCTTCATGGCCTCCTGCCTCCAGTTTTCTAACTGCTTGAGTTCCTGCCCTACCTGCTTTTGATGATGAACTGTGATATAAAAGTGTGAGTGAAATAAGCCCCTTCCTCCCCAAGTTGTTTTTAGTCATAGTGTTTCATCACANCAACTGTAAGCTTAACAAGATATACCTCATGTCCATAGAGTAAAAGACAATACTGCTATGATGTCAATGCTAATAACACCTATAAATTCAATGCAAGTCTTCCATTATCACTATGATGTCCTAGAAAAAAAAACAGAAAGCTACAATATAAAATTCAAAAGGAACCATGGAGGAACCCAAATGTCAATCTTGAAAAAGGACAAATTTTCAGGAAACACTGATTTTTGAAACTTACTTCTATGTAAGTCATCAAACAGTGAAGTATTTCTGAAGTATTTCAAAGTAGGTTAATTTTATCTCTTCTTTTCCTATTTCTATCTTTTTTGCCTTCTACCTTAGGCAAATAATTCAAGCACTATATTGATTATGAGTGAAGATGGTGACTACCCTTGCATCAGATGACATGATGTTACACTTAAATGACCCTAAAGATACCACTAGAAATTTCTTGGATCTGACAGGTACAAATACACACACACACACACACACACACACACACACACACACATATATATATGTCAATATACAAATCCAAAGATATTTTATGTGCTAATAAAAACAACATTGAGACAAAATTAGCAAAACAATACTTTTAGGAATAATCTCAAACAATAAAAAGAAATAACTAAAAATAAACCTCAATAAATCACCATGTCAGGGAGAAGCAAGCCCACTGCGGAATCTCAGTGCCCGATACACAATTTTCATCCCAACCCTTCCACAATTACTTCATTTAACTCTCAAGTTTTCCTAGGCTTAATTATTTATTTTTACTGCATTGCTTTTATGTAAGTTGACATTTCTTTACAGATACATTTTTATATTTTGGTTTTATCTAGATCTTGGAAAAGAGACATATAGATCTGAGCAATGTCCCTTATGATTTGATACAGGAATGTTTTGTGTGGAACATGTTTGCCTACATCTATATCTTGAAGTATTTTCTCTGCATTTCTATCCTGTAGTCATAGAATTTGGGGCTTCACATGAAGGTCTGTGATTTGTCTTGAACTGCCTTTTACACAGGATGATAAATAGAGTCCATGATCATTCTTTAGATGTTGACTTATTTTCCCAGCAGGATTTATTGAGGTTTATTTTTAGTTATTTCTTTTTATTGTTTGAGATTATTCCTAAAAGTATTGTTTTGCTGATTTTGTCTCAATGTTGTTTTTATTAGCACATAAAATATCTTTGGATTTGTATATTGACTTTATATATATATATATATTTTGTACTGGTCAGATCCAAGAAATTTCTGACAGTTCTGCAATTCACTTGCATATGTCAGTTTCCCTCAGAAGCACAAATGTGGGTCTCTTTGGGTGATCAGGGGACTGGGAAGTGAGCCTAAGGACCTTCCCTCTCTACCTAGATGGAAAGGTGTGTGCCTAGGGCCAGAATGCTGGAAGTTCCACTCACAAATGTCCCCCAGCAGTCTTGAGCATCTCTGTCACTGCGTTCAGGATCTGCTCTCATCACATCCAGGGCAGCCTGTGCATGAGGTCATCTCAGTGCTTCATCCAGAAACTTTATCAAGGTTTCTTAGAACTCACCTGAGTTCTTCAGCTTCTGCTGTGTCCTGCTTTATGACGNTGGCTGCATCATTGCAGTTTAGAAATTTCATTCACCAGATTTTGGCGAGTTTCTGGGCTCCAATGTGCTACCTTTTCCTTTTTTACTGTATTGCTTCACCTGTGTTGACTGAATTTAAATGACAATGTTCTTTTATGAATCCACCCTGGGAGTCTCCTTATATTAATACATATTACACTATATCTGAAAATAATGAAATGTTTGAAATGCTCAATAAAAGAAAAACTGTTTTCAATTGATCAGTGACCTTAAAGAGGATTCAGAAAACAGAATGAAAGAGGTAAATCCAGGATGTAGACCAGAAAGTCAGCAATCCATATTAGACATTCAGCAAGAAAATTGAGATATTGAAGAAAAAAGAAACAAACGAGAGGAGAAATAGAGAACTCAACCAGGAGGGGAGCTGACTCCTCTGTAGAGTCAGTGTTCAGAGCAAGAAACAGACGACCTCCAAAATGTCCCCTGCTGTCCCACCCTGGACACCACACCTGAAGACCTGCCACTGACTCAGGCCCTTGAACATCTTTGTCCTTGGTGTTACTGAGCTTTAAAAAAAATAAAATAAACTTTATTTTTATTAGATTTATTCATTACATATGTGTTTTGCCTGCATATATGTTGGTGCACCGTATGTGTGCTTGATGCCCATATAGGTCAGAAGAGGGCATTGGATTCCCTGGAGCTATTTATGGTTGTGAACCACTCTGTGGGTGCTTGGAATTGAACCTGGGTCCTCTGTAGGAGCAACAAGTGCTTAACCATTGAGCCATCTCTCCAGCCCTGGTGTTANTCAACTTTGAAATGTTTAGAGAGGAAATTGTTCAGTTTCTCAGAAGTTTCTCCCAATTCAGTTCCTGTCTTGGAGGTAAAAGGAGGAAAAAATTCCCAGGAGCCAGGAAACTCTGGGTGCTGTTCATCCTCCCAGCCCTCCTTTGTCACCACACAAGGACTGTAATTAGGAGCAGAAAGTTTCTGCCTCAGTGAATGGCAGGCCACCCGGGAGAGTGCAGAGGTGGCATCCAGGATGGAGAGGCGCATAAGGAGCCCTTTNCCCCTGGAGAAGCCAAACTCCTGATGGTGACATCCTAACAGCAGTGACAGTTGCTGGGAACACAGGGCTTAAGGGTGATAAACAGGGCCTGGCTGTGCTGTGAGAACAGCCACCCTAAACCCCGCACAGACTCCGCAGGTAAGTGTTCCATCACGTCACAGTGGACTGAAGCTGCCTTTCACCTTGACAGAGATGCTGGAGGTAGGAATGGGGAGAGGAGGTGGCTGAAGAGAAGGGTCTGGGCTCCTCTGTCACTGTGAGAGAGGAAGGTGACAAGATCCAGGGAAAAAGCAGTCTCTCATTCCCACTTGCAATGCAGAATAGTTTCCATGTCCATGAGGGAGCCGTGTGCAGCTGTGTGGGGTGCACTGAGCCAGAGATGCTCATGACAGCCCAGGCAGGTCTAGGAGACATGGGCTGAGATCTCAGCTTGAGTGTGAGGAAGATTTTCTTCTGTGCAGTCTCTCCAGTTTGTGTGTTTGTCCTGACAGGAGTGAAAGGTTCTGCTTAACAGTATCTGAGATCTGGTGTCCTTTAGCTTCTCAGAAAGGGGGGGGGAACTTTGCCCTTCTTTGTTATGGTTTTATTGCTCCTGAAGCTTCCCTGTCCAGACTCAAAACATAACGCAGTGTGCAAGTGCAAAGAATTGTGGGGGAAACGGACATGACACAAACCCACAGAACAATGCTGTTAGAGTGTGTTTACCACTCCGCAGGTGCTGTCCTAAGCACTGTGCACCTCTGCTCCATTGAATCCTCACAACATACATGAATGGTACCAAGCACCATCCCTACATTAGTGGGGATACTAATTAGGGGGGTACCAAGCACCATCCCTATATTAGTGAGCCTTAAAGGGGCCAAGCTAAATGTCCAAAGCCAGGCGTAGAGCAGTTAGGAAAGGTGGAGTTTGACAGACAGGAGAGCGGGTCACAAGGCTTGAGCTTGTTGATTTTGCAATAATCCTTCTCTAATTTACTGATTTCTCTTTCATGTATCTAGAACCTGTGTCTGCCTCTAGAGTCCATGATTATTTCTGAAGAAAACCCTGAGACTTGATTAGTTTCACATATGTTGCTATGTTGCTCTTTGCTATTTCTTTCTTTTT
>LZPO01108467.1:23928-34193 GCA_001675575.1 Neotoma lepida | reverse complement strand
AGGAAGGAAGGAAGGAAGGAAGGAAGGAAGGAAGGAAGGAAGGAAGAAAGAAAGAAAGAAAGAAAGAAAGAAAGAAAGAAAGAAAGAAAGAAAGAAAGAAAGAAAGAAAGAAAGAAAGAAAAAATTTTCAGTCTCCTTCCCACCCCTCTTCCTGTGAAAAATCTAAGCAGGGACTGCACTGTGCCCTGTGGGGAAGCTCTCTCTTCAGAGCCCCTGCATGCTATCTGTTCCCGATGTTAATAATTCTCTAATAAACTTCTTAACCCTCAAGAGTTAATCCACCTCAGTGTCACTCTTGAACCCTAAACCTGAAACCATTCACTACCTTGATACATGCTTCTACAACACTAAATGTTAAGATATTTCAAAAACTTGGCTCTGCTGTTCTCAGCCCCTTTCTTCTGCTCAACGGGGATGTTGGTATAAAAATGCATCAGTTACTGCTTCTACCCATTCCTCTGTGATAAAAGTATATGTATCACAAATTGCAATTCCCTAATGTTCTAACATATCAAATCATTAGGTTAATCAATGCTTTTTAAAAATAGGTTTGCATTGTGCTTGTTTGTTGTTTGTTTTACAAAATCAGTACTAGGCAATCCAAGACCTACCCAAGGAGTCTGAAAGCTGGAAGGACAGATTCTTACCTACCTCCCACTCCACTGTTCCCATCACATGGCTTTGTGTCTCTTGCTTACTTAAGAAAAAGAATGGAGGTGACTCTAATACCAGGAAGCTAGAGCTACAAATAAAGAAGGAACAACTAATAGTTGTCCACATTTCTATCCCCTCAATGTGCTTCCGTGGTTATCATATCAAGGAAGTTACCCAGCACTCCCTATTTGTCATTGACTTCCCCAGGAGCAATGAGGATGATACCAACAGGAAAAGGGATGTCAGGATGTAACTGTCCTGGCAGAAGAGCAGATATTCTAAGAAGAGACTTTCCCCTCCTTTTCACTATCAGAATATTGATACAATAAATCCAAAGAATTAACCAATTGCCCAGGAGTCATTCCCAGTCTTGGGGAGGAGAAGGCTGAAGCCCTGGGACTCTCAGAGGAGGAACTTGCCTCCCCAGAGAGGCTTCACACAGTTATGATGACACATGGACATTTCCTGGATTTTCTTTGTTATAAAATTGCAACTGAAGGGCTCTAGCAGGCCTGAGCATGGCAAACGCAGGCCCAAGTATGGCAAGCATGGCACTGGCAGGTTTTGCCCTTCCCCTTCCCTCTCCCTTGCTAAATCATTAGATTACATTCCTAAAGCTAGCCCATAAGGTCCATTCCCTTATTTGGCCACTGACTCATTCCTGAGGCAGATCACCATCACTATCAAAACGTCAAGGTCAAGGAATCCAAATTCTTTATTTTGACTAAACTAATTAAAATACTCAGTCAAAACTTACCAACTTATCGTAGCTCATTCTAACTCATTTCTCCTCTTTTCCCTCTTAAAATTAACACTTAAAAAGCCATTTGCTGCTGCTTCTGCCCGATTCAGATTCAGCCACCTCGTCCTTTCGCCTTGCTTAATAAAGGATCTCTTTGTGTTTGGTTTGTGCTTGGAAATTGGTGTTTAGGGATGGTCTGTGCCGAATCTGGGACCCAGAGGGAAGCAACCTGACGTGTGCAGGTCCCTTCAGTAACATTGCTACAGAAAAGGGGGAAAGAAAAGAAGATTCTTTCTCTCCCTGATTTTGCCAAGCCACAAATAAATCCATTTGTTTAATCAGTTTGTTTCCTAATTGCCTTAAGGAAGCAGTGGCATTATGAAATTTTGTGGTTTCCATTTTTCATGTGTGTCTGTGTGCATATGTGTGTGTTTTGAATGTGTATTACATCTTGGCAAGTGGGCAGGCATGTGTGTGTGTGTGTGTGTGTGTGTGTGTGTGTGTGTGTGTGTGTGTNGTGTGTGTCTGTGTGTGTGTATGTCTATGTGTGTCTGTGTGTGCGTGCGCAAGCACATTTGTACACATGCACATTTGTGCTCACCCACATGCATAAGACTGAAGTTGATGTCAGGAACTATCCTCCATCTTCCACTTTATTGAGTCAGAACCTTTCAGTCAAACACAGAACACATGAAAATGGCTAATCTCACTACTCAGCTTCCTCTAGCGATAGCCTGTCCCTGGCTTCTGAGGCTGGAATTACAGGCAAGCTGCCAGCATGCATTTAAGTGAGGCGGCACTCACACGTGGAAGCAAAGCACTTTAACCCCTAAGCAATCTCCCCACCCTGCAACACAGGAATATCCTTTATATGAGATCAGATTGAGGGACAAAATGGAGGTCACCAGTGATGTCCTCTGTCTGTGAGTGGCCAATTTTCTCTCCAGAACTCCTCCCACATGAAAGGCTCTCTTCCTGACAGTTTATCTTTGATTGAATAAACCAGTCAGAGCACTACAAGCTTTAAACTAGGTTTTCTTTATATTTCAAAGATGAGATTTAGAAGGTTTCTAAACAGGATAGCAAAGACATCAGACAGCCATGTAGAGGTAGCACATGCCAGTAATCCCAGCCAGCACTTGAGAGGTAGAAGCAGCTGGATCTGTGGTCTACAGAAGGAGTTCCAGGACAGCAAGTGCTACACAAAGAAACCCTGTCTCAGGTTTGAAAAAAAAAAAAGACATCAGAGGGAAGTGTTCCTTGTTGAACCAGAGAAAATCATTTTACTTTTCCGTTTCTATCTACCCTTGACACGTGTAAGGTACAACTGAATTTCTCTACACCTGAATTTCCCCATTCAATAGAGAGGATGGAAATNCTGGTTTCCTCAAAAGCTGTCATTTCATTTACAAAAGAAGTATTTTTAGATTCTTTTATGTGTCAGCTGCACCCACATGTATGAAGACATCATCATGCAGGACACAGAGGGAGACTGGTGACCTCGAACTCATCTCCCAGTGGTGCTTTCTCTTCAAAAACAAAATGATGATGTTATCACTCCTAATCTCAGCCCTACACATTTAATTACATCACTTTGCATCCAGGATAGGAAGGGTGTCCTAGGAACTAGAATGAAAAGTGCTTAGAAGGACCATTCTTGGGCACATGTAAGTTATAAAAGTTTGTCCTTAATAAGTTTTATAATAAATAAAGATTGCTTTAGGAATAAGGCCAAGGTTGGGGAGACATTCAGACTTCAATTCCTATGAGATATTTAATGTGTAGGAATGAAATAATCAGTTACAGCAAAGACCTTCACTACCAGTGGGCACAGGTAGAGCAAGGGACTCTAAACATGTTCTGGTCCATGTTTGGAACTTGCTCAGGGAAACAGAACCCCTCAATCTGAGTACCACTTATTCTACTCCAGTCTAACAAGAGATTTAAGGCAGAGAAGCAAGTGACTTGGTCTATGTCAGAAGTTGGTCCCCTACCAAGCCACAGCTTCGTACTTTGGGAAGATTAAAACCAATCTGGAGATTTGGGAAGTTCCATACACATGAGAGGATACCGGAGAGTTGCAGCCATCTTACAGAGGGGTCAGACAGGAAGCAGCAGGCCCTTAGACAAATTGTTCTTTAAAAAAACCCACCAGAGGATATGCTGCCCCTTTGCCCCTAAACCCAGAAAACTAGGAGCTGCACAAAAACAAGTTCCAGACATTTCCTTCTATAACCTAAAGGATATGATATAACATACTGGCAAAATAAACAAAGCACCAGTTATGTCCTGTGGGTGTTTTCTGCTCTTGTAGATTATATACCATAGCTGTCAGCAGGAATGAATTTCCTGCAGATAAAAATGGGATGTCTAACTATTAGAGGAAATGAGTCTGCTGGCAAAATAGATACAATAACATAAATTGCTAGAGGTTATGGCAATTTCCTTGCAGCTGCAACTCTCCAATCAGTTCAAACCAAGTGTCTCTAACTTGAAGTAAGCACCAATCCTGAGCTTGTAACTATATGGAGTTGGAATTCCCCTAGGTCCCCAACCCTAAACAATATAAAAACCCTGCCCAATTTTTACTTAGGGTCTCTCCTGCTTTGCTGCTGTGTCAGGCAGAGGGAGAGGCCCAAGTTAACTCGAAACAATAAAAAGACTCGTAGCATTTGCACCAGATTTGGTCTCTTGGTGGTCTTTGGGGAACTCTGGGTACAACACACAGAAACATGGTTAGTTCATTTTCTCACCTCGCATCTTTCCTCACAAAATAACTAAACCCTAATTAATATTGAAATAACTTCTGAGCAAAACAGATGTAGTAATTGTGTAGAGAGAGGGAAGTTGTACTTCAGGGACTGGGGCCCTGCAGACGCCTTCCTTCCCCCTGACACCATGACAACATAAAACTTGAAGTCTGCAATACCTGATGGCAGCCAAGAGCCCCACAAATCCTGACAGTACAAATAGGACCTGGCAAGTGTCACCATCGCAAAGCTGCTCCAGAGGCTGTCTGCACCACAGAGGTCCAGGTGAGTTCATGGAGGTAAGATCTTCGATCCCCTCACCTGTGCCATGGAGAGTTTTACTAATGCAGAAGTCCCTCTCTTTGCCTAAGCCAGGGAGCAGTTGAGAGGCTCTGTGATCCTCAGGACCTCCACTTTCCTTCTGACCTGACAAGGCTGGTCTCTGACTCCAGAAAGGCCAAAGGAGACTAGTTCCTAGAGATAGAAAAATGGAATAGAATTGCTGAAGCATTGCTATCCATCCTCAGGCTGGAGGATCATGACAGAGCTCTGAGTGGGTCTTTGCCTAAAGTTACCTTTTTAAAATGAATCAATAAAATAGATAAGATAGAGGTCTGTCAAACCCTGGAGACAATCATGATACACTCCTGTAACATCAGCACTAGAGAGACTGAGACAAAGTAATTGTTTTTCAAGGATATCCTGGTTTACATACAGAGACTCTTTCTCAAAAATTACAAGACAAAAAAAAAAAAAAAGGAATCCCCAGCAAAGCAAGCATTAAACAACCAGAAAAGTGTTAATATTTTCTATCATGACTTGGGGTGAATTGATAGCAGGGATTTTGACAGATTCTAATCTCTGATTAAACATTTAATATTTATTCTAAATGTGTCAATGAATGCTGATGTGTTTGTTATTAATGTCTGGAGCATATTTCATTATGTTCAGATATTTAGGATGGTATTGTGATTTCTAGGATGCAATAGTGCAGGAGAGTACACCTTTGTCAGAGGAATTAGTTGAAAGGCAATAACTGGCATTTCTAAAGCCATGATGCCACCTGGACACAAATATAGCAACAAGGTTAGGTTGATGAAGGTCACATATGAGATCATCGGGACATAGATATTTAAAGCAATCTGGTGAATTTAACAGGAGGGAGCAAAGGGAACAGGGGAAGTCTTAGTGCTCAGAACACACAAACTCATAAAAATATCCACATTCTTCTTATTGTAGAAAAGATGCCCAAAGCTTGCCATAAATCCCTGAGAAATGAGAATGGAACTCCCAGACATGAAGAATAACATCCTGCTGAGATCTAAAGTTCTGGAATCAGCTCAGACTGATGCAGAACAAAGCAGCCTGTCTGATAAACAGGTTGGAAAAGAAACAGGAGAAGAAGGCTGCAAAGCAAACTGACATAACTGCTGCTCACAAGGCCCCACAGAGGCACCATAGCCTCTTAGATGGGGGAATTCCTACTCACAACTGTATACCCCCAACTACTGCACTGCTTGTAGCTGATATGGAAGACCTATGACTCAGAAACTGCACGGACCTCATGGTAGCACATAAACCTTAATTAATCCCCTCCTCCCATCCACCTCGGCAGCAGCATCTTGTCCAGAGATGCTCCATGCTCCCTTAGGTGCTCTGAATTCATCCACTGGGGTCACAGCCCTCTGCTACTCACTCTCTTAGGAAGCACCACAGGGTTCCTCTAGACTGCCTCCCTGGCTGCAACTTGATATTTGCATAAATTTTTCAGGGTATCTTTTAATGACTCAGCTTTAACTGTTGGGCCCTTGTTATTCAGTTTGACTTGACATTAAAGACTACCTTAAAAAAATAACTAGTAAAACATTTATATGGAGTGAAATCACAAAATAATCAATATAAAAACTTCTAAAATATTAAGATGTATAAATAGAAGTTATAAAGCTTCGAAGCCAAAGGCAAATCTAGAAATTGTTATATTAGTCAAGATGCAAATAAGAAGGATCAGTGGTTGGTATGTAAAATGAATTTTAAAATTTTAAATAAAAAAGATTAAAAATAAGAAAAGGAAAGGAATATCAAACAAAGGAGGAGACAGTGTGGAGGGTAAAGTTACTAAATCTGAGAGATGTTACAGGTGTTGATCCAGCAGGGTTTCCCAGTGTCTGTGAGTGTGATGTGGGGAAGGCAGACAGATTCAGCATGAGCCTCAGGCTTTGGGAATTGTGTGAAGAAATATGATGAAATAGAATGAGAAACAGAGGAAGAAATTTTGGTTGGAGAAAGTTGGAGTTCAATTCGACTATGCTAGCAATTAACAAAGACAATACATGCACACAGACAGGCAGACACACAAACACACACACACACGAGGGAGAGAGATAGATAGGAATTTTAATGTGTCAATTTTGCTAGTGTAGAGCTAAAAAAAAAATCTTATTGAAAACTTTAGATTCTGAATAGCAGTTACCAAATTCACCTGTCAGAGCACACACAACATCCCAGAGTTCACTGGGGAAAGGGAGAGTTTCATGGACCTAATTTGCAACATTACATGTGTCCACCACTGCCTCTTGCACACTAGAAAATGCTATAATGCAAAATGTGTTTTTCAGATCCATGTCTGTCTAACTAACACTTTCTTGAAAAAGTCTTTGCATCCTGGATACAAGTTTTTCTACCTAGGAAGAAAGAAATGGTTTTGAAATTTATTAAGGAAACAATTTTTCTCTCCATGACTGTGCTTGGCACTCTGGGGAACATTTCTGTTTCTGTGAATTATATGTTCAGTTGGTGGGGAGGCCCTGAGAAGAAACCCATACATCTTATTCTCATCCACTTGGCTTTTACAAACATCATAGTCCTCCTTGTAAAAGGATTGCCAAAGACAATAGCAGCTTTTGGTTTGAGAAACTTCCTAGATGACATAGGCTGTAAGATCCTCATTTACCTGGGGAGGGTGGCCCGTGGTGTTTCCATCTGCACCAGCAGTCTCCTCACTGTGGTCCAGGCCATCATCATCAGTCCCAGAGTATCTGGGTGGAGGAGGCTGCGACCAAAATCTGCATGGCACATCCTTCCATTCCTTTCATTCTTTTGGGTATTCAATGCTTTAATAAGTATGAACCTAATCCATACAATCACAAGTATAAGCCTGAACATATCACAGCTTGAAAATGGTGCCAACTATTGCTATTTTATGCTAGAAAGTCAGAAAACAAAGTGGATTGTTCTCCCTCTCATGGTCCTGAGAGATGCTGTGTTTCAGGGTGCCATGGGAGGGGCCAGTGGCTACATGGTATCTCTTCTCCACAAGCACCACCAGCATGTCCTCTACCTTCAGAATACCAAGCTTTTCTACAGAACTCCCCCTGAGCTAAGAGCTGCTCAGAGTGTCCTCCTTCTGATGCTCTGCTTTCTTCTCTTCTATTGGGCTGACTGTGCTTTTTCTCTATTTCTAAGTCTCTCTTTAGTGGATAATTCCTTGATTATAAATGCTCAAGAATTTATGGCCCTTGGTTATGCAACTTTTAGCCCCCTTGTGTTGATTCACAGGGATGGACTTCTGGCTGAGTGTTGGCATACTCAGTGAGAGAATTCGAGAAACTCTCTCTCTCATTCTTCTGTTTGATGAGTGTGAAAGAGCTCTCAGTTCTACAATATTGTGAGTAAGACAAAATCTCACAAAGCAGTTGAAGCAAGTGTTTATTCTCAGACAACCTCCCTGGTGACTCAAACCTTGAGTGGAGAGAGAGGGCGATCACAACAAATAACAGTGATATAAAAACCTCTTTCTCTGTATTGACACCCTTTTGAAAGGATTTTATTTTTTTAACTTTTCTATATTTGTATTCATTTATTGTGTATGAATAGTTTGCATGCGTTTATGTGTGTGTAGCACACACATGCCTGGAGCCTGCAGCTGTTGGAAGTAACCATCAAATGCCCTGTGACTCACTGGGGTTAAACAGATGGCTCTGAAACAAAATATTACTGCTAGAAATTGAGCGTGGCATCTCTAAAAGACCAGCCAGTACTCTTAACTATCGAGCTATCTCTCCAGCACTGAGAATGTAGCTTTAATTAGGATTTGTAGAACTCATGTTACTACTACCATGCCTGGGAGCATTTAGGTGAATTTGGTAAATTTTATCAAAATTCATAGTGATTTAATCATGTTAGTCCAAGAAACTCGTTTTTTTGTACCTGACACTGTGCTTGCTAAATGGTAGTACTACAGGCTATTTTGGGATACTTCAAAGTATCTGTAAGTATCCATCCATAGAGAAGATTTTATAGAATTGTGAAAGAATGACATGTACTCTGCATTCAGTTCAAAAAAGCCCCATGCCCCAGTCACAGAAATAAATGCCCTGAAGCATTTCTTTGGTGGTATATTCATGAAGGTTCTCTGCATGGAATAAAGACTGTAGATATGGAATAAACCAGAAAACAAATACACTGTAAAGTCTCATGCTATATCGTCTCTAGTTTCTATGTTGATTAAAAAGTATGGATTTGCCTTTTTGCAAGATGAATAAATAGTGTGATTGAAGCAGACTGAGGCTTGTTTGCAGCTGCCCTTTGTTAATGCCCATGGTGTGCTCCACAACACTATCCAGCTGTTTGTCATCAAAGAGCTGAAAAGGGATCTGATTCTACCTTTGGTTAAATGAAGGATTTCTTAAATTGGATCCGCACAATAAGATATTGACATGGTTCTAAGACTCTGATGGACACATTCTTAAAAAAAACTTATTGATACATCATTGAACATGAAATTGTCGAATCATTTGATGTAGGTTTATGCATTACTTTTTAAAAACTTATCTGTCATATCTGACTAGAACTCCTGCAAACATTTGGGTGTATCATGGGTTTACTTTACAATGATAAATATGGCTTTATTTTTTGCTTGGTTGCACTGTATACACAAAACATTTAAGTGATCTATATTGCACTATAGTGCAATATATGCTACAGCTTATTAAATAGCTTATTTTTGTAATATAAAGATTTATTTTTATTTATGTGTCTATAAGAGTTTATGCCACATTTTTATAGGTGCCCACACAGGACAGAAGAGGACATTGGGTCCCTGGAAGCTAAAGTTACAGACAGTTATGAGTCTTACGATGTGGATGTTGAGGAACAGGACCTTCTGCAAAAGGAGCAGGTCTTTTATCCACCCCTCCAGCTCCTTGTCTTTCTCACATAAATGTGATTTGTTTGTACTTAACATCTATTGCTTGTCTTAGTCGTACAGCTCTTTTGTGAAAGTCTTTTTCCAAGCAATTGATGTAAATGACCAGACAAATAACACTTTCTCAATCAGCCTGTGTAATTTGACTCAAAAAGAAGTGATGTAAGAACATGGAGAAGGAGCAAAGAAAGAAATATTTAACCTGAATCATGAAGAGATTGCTCAACATTAAGAATATACATGGGGGCTTTAAAATAATTTTAAATTTTTTTTAAAAAAAGGATAGACAAGAGACATATAATTGTCAATACAGCATGACCATGGATGGCCTGGACTTAAGTGGCACACAAAGTTGCTCTATTCAGTTTCTCTCTAAAAGCTAGAGTATGATCAGAAAAGACAAAATCTTGATCAGAGCATAAATTAAAATTTTTATACATGACGAATATTCTAAATAGGTAGAGGATAATGAAGGCAACCTGGAAATGGGATTCAATTGTGCCCTTCAGATAAATCACATGAGATTTGACAGATGGATTAGTATAAACAACTTCATCATTTCCTTATGCTGGATGCATTGCTTGTCACTAGCATGGACCTGTGGGACATTATGCTAAATGAAATAGGTCAGCTGCATGCAGACAAATGCCACATGATTTTACTAATAAGTGGAACCTAAATACAAAAGAGAATAGAGCCTTCAGTGTGTGGTGTGCAGGCTACAGCCCTCAGAAACTACCTGCATATTATTTTGGGGTTTTTGTTGTTGTTGTTTTAATTTTGTGTTTTATTATTTAAAACACCTCTCCAGGAGGCAGAGGCAGGTGGATCTCTATGAGTTTGAGGCCAGCCTCCTCTACAGAGCCAGTTCCAGGACAGTGAGGGCTACACAGAGAAACCCTGTCTCAAAAAATAA
>LZPO01108467.1:2437-15493 GCA_001675575.1 Neotoma lepida | reverse complement strand
CCTTCCATTCCTCCTCCATCTACATTTAGAAAGGGGCAGGCCTCCCATGGGCTTGAGCAAAGCGTGACACGCCAAGTTGAGGCAGGACCGAGTTCCTCTAGGCTGGGCAAGGTAACCCAGCAAGGGGAACGGGTTCCCAAAAGTCAGCTAGCTAATCGCCAGGCACAGGTCCTGATCTCACTGCTTAGAAGCCCTACAAAGAGACCACGCCACACAACTGTCACATGCAGGGGGCCTAGATCAGTCCCATGCAGGCTCTCTACTGTTGGTCCAGAGTCCATGAGCTGTCTCTGTGGGTTCCCCGTCATGATCCCCCTAGATCATACAATCCCTCTTCCCTTTCTTCAGCAAGACTCCCAGAGCTCAGTCCAGTGCTTGGCTGTGGATCTCTGCATCTGCTTCCATTGGTTACTGGATAGATATCTTTGATGACAGTTAGGGTAGTCACCAATCTGATTACAGTGGATGGCCAGTGCAGACTCCCTCTCCACTATTGTTAGGAGTCCTAGCTGGGGTTATCCTTGTGGATTCCTGGGGGTTTCCTTGGCGCCAGGTTTCTCCCTAACCCCTAAAGCCCCCCTCCCCATCAAGACGTCTCTTTCTCTCAGTCCCACCTCCCACACCCAGCCCGCGCAACCGGCTCCCTCAAGTTCCCATCCCTCCATCTCCCCCTCCCCGCCCCCAGTTTACTCAGATCTCTTCTATTTCCCCTTCCCAAGGAAATCCATGCATCCCTCTTTGGGTTCTCTTTGTTATGTAGCCTCTCTGAGGCTGTGGATTGCAGGTTGGTTATCCTATACTTTACTCCTAATATCCACTTATGAGTGAGCATTCTACCCTCATTCTGCCTGAACTAAAGGTATCCAGATATTGCTTTACTCTAGTGATTAAAGAAATAAAATAAACAGGATTTTGCTCTGTACCTGGGGCTGATCTAGAAGTGGCAATCCTCCTGCTTCAACATCTCAAATGCTAGGCAGGCACAACTACAGCACACTTTATCCTAAAGTTCTAATGTATCACAACATTAAAACGCATATTATTAGATTTACAGAAGCAGGAAAGAAGCCTGTTACTAGGCAATCTAAAACTAGTTCAAGATTCCCAGGAAGTTTGAAAACAGATTCTAAGCCTCCCATTCCACCACCGCTATGTGACTTTTCGTTTGCACTGGAAAAAAATAGTGAAGCCGAAGCTGTNACCATAATCCTACTGTATTTTTCCCCAAACCAGAGAGCATGGAAGGCAGAGGTCCATTATTAGTCGTTGCTGGATTCTAAAATTGCTAAGCAACAAAGATGGCCAATTCTAAACCAGGTTAAGACCATCATGAACGGAGGGGTGGGGAGGGTGTTAGAAGGTTCTGCCTCAAATTTGAAAACAATGCTCCAGGTGAGGCTTGAACTCACAACCTCGGCATCGCTCTTGCGCACACACTGTTGTATAAGTACCGCGCGCTAACCGATTGCGCCACTGGAGCATCCGCAACACACTTCCTGACACTCATTACACGGCCTACATGGGACATCCAGCGTTTGCTAGACCGCGGTATGGATGCACACCCGGCCCGCGTTCAGAGTCCGCTACCCCCGATCCTCCCTCCCACCTCCCCCGATCCCCCGACCCCCAGAGGTGGGGTCTTCTGGTGCTATGCAGGCGCGCAGGGTTCAACCACGGATGCGGTGACTGCGGCTCTGAAGGCGAGGCGGAAGGACCGTGCGTGCTCCTCCAGCCTTCCCGCCAAGCCGCTAGTACAATCCTCCGGATCCAGTAGGAGACCGCTATCTGCGCGGCCCCAAAGCCATTCTCTGTCCTCCACCTTGGCGTGAAGGATGCTCCCTTGGAAGATGCTTATCTCCGGCGGCAAACTGGATTCCCCAAAGCCGCGTCTTTCCTCCTGCCTTGGTTCGGTCAAACAAATGCTATAGAAACCAAAGAACTTAGTTCCAGAGAGAATAGGGCGTTCCTGGGGCCTTGCCTTGTGTTGCGTGGTCACTCCACATAGTCTGGGAGGGAACAAGACTCCTATGTTCCTCAGGCGACTCGTGGAAGTCATGCGAGTTGAAATGAGGGAAAACATCCCAGGATTGGGTCTGAAATTCTGCATGTCTCAGTGCAAAATTAAACTAGATATCTGAGAACCATCTGTGTTAAAGATGCCATAGTAAAGCATGTTTTGATATAGGGGGACTAGAGAAAAGGTAATTCTAGACCCTTTACACACCGTGTGGGTCTTCTTGGTGAGTGATTCGTTAGGTAGCTAGACGCATTGACGTGCTTAGAGGCAATTGGGATGGACTTCTACCTCTTAACCTGCTTTGAACCCCACTTCCCATTTCTCATTTCTCCAGTAGCCCCGAAGGGAAGCCTCACAGTTCTCTTGTGGTTTAAAGAGCTATATGAAAAGGTGGAGGGTTTGGATCTTTGTTGAAGCCCGTTAGAAGAAAGCTTCGTCCTCATGATCAAAAGAGGAGTCTGAGTTCAACCTCTGGCCTAAGGACGTCCTGAGCAGCTCCCCCACCCCCACCCAGATTGGAACATTTGTATTTTTGTCTCCTCCCCTTTGACCTAATCCAACTGAAGCTGTCAATAACCTGGGAAAACCACCCCCAGAAATCAGAAACCAAAACCCTGTTAAAAAAAAAAAAAAAAAAAAAAGCCTATTCTCTAATGTAAACCTGACCTAAGGCCAAACCACCTGAACGTGCCCAGTCTTTGTCTAATGTCAGTCTGAGCAGTGGTCCCTTTGGTCAGTGTCCATTCGCTCCCTTGGGAGTGCTTCTGTATTAAACTCTGTTTTCTACATACACTGTGCATCTCTTGACCTGTTTGAGGGAGCATGCAAGGACCAGAGAATCAAGCAGTTAATTCTTTGGTTTGGTTTGGTTTGGAGAGATCAGGCCCCATTCTGTAGCCCAGACTAGGCTTGAATTCCTAGTCTTCCTGTCTCAGCCTTCCCTAAACTGGGATTATGAGTGTAAACTAGCACACCCAATTTATTTTGCATCTTTAAGAATAAAAACGTTATACGTGATATATCTTTAAACTTGATTACGTGTAGCTTTGATAAGTCCAGTTAGAATGCCATTTTGCTACACAGTAGACACCACTCATATAGTGATATGATATAGGTCCCTATAGTCAAGCTAATTAACATCTCCATCTCCTGACATAGTTATAATTTTGTCTACAAAATGAGAGTGCCTGAAATCTCTCTTTGTAGATTTCCAGTATTCAATACAGTGTTATCTAGAGGCAGCCTGGTGTGCATTCAATCTCAAGAATTACTCAACCTATGTAACTGCAATTGTATGCCCTTTAGTTACAATTTAGCCACAAAAATCTCACAATTTCACAACCTGCAAACCCTGTTAAATGCAGTTGTATCCTTTGCCTGCATACTTCATACTTTTTTTGAAGTGATATAGAATGTTGACTGGCTGATGACTTTGTACAGATAACCACAGCTGCTGTGCGCTCATAAGTGCTGCAATTCTTCCTATCCAGAAGACACTGGTTCACCCTGACTCTCCCCAGTCTCTTGTTTTTCTGCTCCCTCTTCTGTCATAGTCCCTGAACCTATAGGTGGTAGGGTGTGATACAACTGTGTTTAGGACTTTTAAATGGGACTCTTTTCTTCTTCTGATTAGATTATATTAGTATAAAAACTCCAAGTGTTTATGTTTCTTTTGTATCCCGAAAGGTTATTAAAGTTGTCTATTCCCACATATTTGTAGTAGATCCTTTACAGATTTCTACCTGTCATCAGGAAGGGTTTGTTTGTCCTTCTCCTCACACTGGTATTTGCCTGTCATTAATTTCTTATTCCTAATTATTCTTGCTAGTATTTCTAGTGCCAGATTGAAAAGAACAGGCAAGAGTGGACATTCACTTGTATCCAATCTTAAAGGAAAATACTTCAACATTGGCCCATTAGTTATATTCCTTTTCATAAATGGACTTTAATGCATTGAGATAATTTTCTTCTATATTTTGTTAAGAGTTTTTTAAATCATGAATGGATACTGAACTTTGTTAAATGATTTTTAACAGCCAGGCGTAGTGGCTTACACCTTTAATCCCAACACTTAGGAAGCAGAGGCAGGTGGAGCTCTGTGAATTCAAGGCCAGCCTGGTCTTTGTAGTGAGTTCCAGAACAGCCAGAGCTACAAAGTGAGACCCTGTCTCAAAAAAAAATAAAAAATAAAAATAAAAGCTATTACCACACAGACATGCCCACAGGATCATCTGGCCTGGATAATCCCTCAATGACACTCTTTCCCAGGTGATTGTAGATTGTGCCAAATTGACAGAACCAACAATCAGTGAGTATCAAGAATTTGTTTTCACTATCATCATTCTTTCCTCAGGAACCCTCTGCTTCTTCCTTCAGTTCTCACCATTGTCCTTTGAAGTGCTTCATGGCAATCAAGACAAGTCAAACCCAGGAAAATATTTGTGATCAGAGCAAAGTCACTCACAGAGCAGGAGAGGAACTGAATGGAGATGTCATCCACCAGATGGCAAGACTAATTTCAGTGCAATGTCATTCCTTGCCTATGGTTAAGCCTTCACAGCCACACACTCAACCTTGTTAACTACTGTGTAATGTTGGAAAGAGTTACTAATCAGATATTGGCTAGAAGCCAAGAACTTAGATTTTCACAAGAGAGGACACCAGANAAAGAAAGAAAGAAAGAAAAAAAAGGAAAGAAAGAACCAAGTGTTAGTGGAGATTCAAAAGTAAGACTGGGAAACAATGAGCACTTTCTATTTTGTAGCTAAATTTCCAATTTCCAAAGTTGGGTATTTAGGGCTCCTACCCTGTCGTGTGGAGGAAAGTGGAGACTGCTACCTCAGCTGTCTTTAAAACTCCGCACTGTGATCTTTGTGTTCCCTGGGACATTAAAGGCTCCAAAAGTGCCTTGTCACTTTAATATTGGCTGTAGGATCTGTAGTGTGGAGTTACAGCCAAAGGTAGCTGACCCTGACTTGTAAGGCAGTGTGGAGTCATGTACAGGAGTCATGTACAGTTAAGGTCATTGTGCCCATATTTGCTGAATCCCAGCTGGCAACAGGCTGTGGAATAGCTTGCTTCTGTGATGGTTATCCCTGGAAATTAGTTATAGTCTGATGTGGGTTAAATGTAAGGAATAGTGCTTTCATTTTCTAAGCTGACATATTTTTTAAATTCTTTTCTTATGTGTAAGGGTGATTACCTTCATGTATGTCTGTGCACAGAAGGCATTACATCCCCCGGTTCTGAGAGTTGTGAACCACTATGTGAATGTTGGGAACCCAGGTCCTCTGGAAGAGCAACCAATGCTCTTGACTGGGGAGCTATCTCTCCAGAATCAAGGAATAGCACTCTCGTTTTGATATAGGGAAGGAGTAAGGGCATAGCACCAATGCTTGACTGTATCATCACCAATGTCCACAACTGCCCATTTCTCCCTCAAAAAAGTGATTTTATTCCAAACTTCGCTGTCCTAGCTTTGGAGGAGCAGGCTCATGCACAGCTCCAAAGATATTATTTGATTAGTTAATCCTAGGGTCTCCTCTTGGTAGTAGTTGGATAAGGTGTGTAATCAGATCTACCTCAGAAGGGAAATGCACTCAGCATGTAGTTGTCCTCCAGAAGTGCAAGTGAGAGAGGTCTGTTGCTTTTCCTCTGGACTTTGTCAGGAGCTAGTGAGGGTGAGGAACTTCAGGCAACAGCACGAGTGTGAGGCCTGTGTTAAGGGATGACTGCAGTGATCCAATGACATCATGTATGTCATGTCTGTTATGTCATGTATGTATGTCTGAGCACAGAGCATTAGATCCCCTGATGCAGACATCTGTGAATGTTGGGAACCCAGGTGCTAAGGAGGAGTGAGATCCCAATGACATCAGGAAACACTGAAGTAACCACTGTCATTTCTGTCTGCAGGTGTGTGGGCTGTGATAATACATCCACTTTGTTTAAGCTGTTTGCTGCTGAAAGCTCCTAGGCTCGCTCTCTCATAACTCAGTATTGGAAGCTTGTGTCCCAATTCCTCTGACCACTACCTGATGAGAAGTTCAAGTCAGAGATAGGCAGTCTGTGTGCGGAGGTCAGTAAGACCTCCTGCCCCCGTATTCTGGATGTTCTGGCCTGCCTTTGAGGACTGTTTCTCTATTGACTGGAGCTCAGGCCTGCTTGACTATCAGTATCTTTATTCTTAAAAGCCACATGCCCAGCACCAACTCTATCCCCAAAGATAAACAGCCACTTAAAATGGAAAGAAAATCCTGAAAGTAAAAAGCCAAAACAGAAATTGTGTGTCAGGCAGCAGGCTAGGCAGAGAGAACAGAGCCTTACTTGAGAAATGAGAACATCAATGTAGTGTGTAGTCACCACTGTTCATTTAAACACCTGGCTTGTGATAGCATAAGGTCACATGGCTGTGNGCTACCTAGACCGTGAGTTAACCTTTTTCCTGATGNTGACGTTTTTGCATCACCCGTGGTCAGTTACTGTAGACACTGAGGGTGCTGCTCCAAGGATGGACCAGGAAAAGGGGGGACAGCTGAGCAAGCCATGTGAGCAGCATCACAGTGGAGGCATTTGCTGCCCTCCCTAGAAAGACAGGCAGGAATCCAAGCAAATGGAAATGAATTCACTTGGATTGAGTTTTTCTGTTATTTCCTTACTTAGGGTCTCACTATGTAGTCATCGATGGTTTGGACCTGCCTAGGTAGACCAGGATGGTCTTGAACTCTCAGTCCTACTCCACCTCAAAATGCTAAGATAACAGGCAGATTGTTCCTGTCAGTTTCAGACTCCTGGGTTCTTGTTTGGAAACTGGACCCCTAAAATCTCCCAATAAACTATTTCCAGGTTCCTCCCTCCTAAGTGAGGTTAGGGATTTGAATCTGTCAGAAAATGGGGCTTCAAGAGTGATGATCTAGGACCAGTGAGAAAACTCAGCAGTAAAAGTACTTGCTGCCAAGCCTGATGACCTGAGTTTGTTCTCTGGAATCCACATGGGAGAAGGAGAGAACCAACTCCTGCATTTGTCTGGATTTCCCGCATAGGAGGGCTGCCACTCACTCCTCCCCTGCCTCCTAATAAATGCACATAAAAGAATTAAAAACAAGTGACTGTTTACATCTGCTAAGCTGAGAAGCTGGAGGGAAGACAGATGTCAGGAAGGCCAGTAGATGTCAACACTAAGAAGTGGATCACTGAGAAAGTGCAGGAGTCTTGTAAGGAGGACCAGTTCCCAGAAAATTCCAAGAATGTTGATTGAAGCTCCAAGAATGACCCAAGAAAGGATGGGGCAATAGGCAGCGGCCCTGGCTATGGACCAAAAATTCTTGTTATGGCCTGCATGTGGCCAGGTGAGAGCACTTGCCTACCATGAACATGTTCCTGGCTTAAAGTGTTCCCTGTTTGCTGGTAAATTGGGGCGTTGGTTCTAATCATTATAATCCACCTATGTCAAGAAAATCTTCAGAAAGCTGCTTTCTGAAAAGTTCCTCAAAAAGCTCGNTTATAGTTTGCATTAGGTCACCACACACTGAGAAGGTCTGCGGAGAGGTGCAAAAGGTTTCTGATGTAAAGATAAGAAACTGTCAGCGGCCTACCGGCAGCATCTCCTATTCCCTCCCCCCNCTTTGCAAGGAGAGCGTCCAAGAACTCTTGGTTCTGTTTTAAACCTATTCATGAGAATGAACACGAAAACACCAGCTCATCCTGCTCCATTTTCTTTGATAAACAGCTGTTGCAGTCCACATCAAAACGAGCTACCACGGCCTCATAACCCTCAGAGACAGGTTTTAACAGGCAAGTGGGATGCCCCTTGTCAGACAGGCATAAACACCACCCAAGAGCTGCATGCAAGTAATCGTCCCTGAGGGAGAGGACCTTTCCGCCGCAAGGGGGCGATGTGGATTGTGTTTCTGCCTAGTACCTGGGGCGGAGGTATGAGTCCCTGACAGGATGAGCTGTAATTTTCCTTGGTCTCCCCACCAAGGCTCTGTGGGTCCTGAACCCTACTGTACTCTGTGCATGCGTCAGGTCTGCGTTCTGGGCTCCCACGGTTGGGAGGACTCTGTAGATTTGTCCTTAGGGAGGGATCCACACCTGGAGAGGATCTCCAATGTAAGGGAAGTCGGCCNTCATGCTGTGCACAGGACATTCCCAGGCCAAATTCTCAGCACGAAGGAGATTTATTACCCCGAGGGTCAAGCAGGGTTGGGGCTGGAGAGGTGNAAAGGCGGCAGCAGCAGCAAGTGCAAAGAAGCAAGGAAAGCGAAGAGCAAGACAGCAAGAGCAGGTGTCTGCAGGAGAGGGCTTTTAAGGAGGAAAAGGGCGAGTCTGTGCCGGGAGGAGCTGGTAAATCCTGGCTGGACATATTAGCCAAATAATGGATTTTGATTGTTGGACGTTGGTATTTTGTCTCAGGAATGAGTCAGTGGCCAAATAAGGGAATGGATCTTAGGGACTAGCTTTAGGGATGTNACGGTTTTTAGCAAGGGAGAGGAGAAGGGGTAAAGAGACAAAATCTGTCTGCAAAGCTTTGCCATGTTCGGGCCTGTGATTGCCATGTTCGGGCCTGTGTTTGCCATGCTCGGGCCTGTGATTGCCATGCTCGGGCCTGCTAAAGGCACGTGCAGGCCAGAAAAGGAGACTCAAGTTGGGACCTCTGAGGGCTCTTCTCTCTTCTGGCTGTTTTAGGGGCTTGGAGGGCAGTATAGCTCTAGGGTTTTTTTGTTTGTTTGTTTTTATTTTCTTTTGTTTTTTAATTGGGAGACTTTTTAAATTATGTTTTGTTATGTTTTTCATTAAATGTTTCTGTATAATATAATTCTTTGTACTATACTATTTAATGTATTTTATTATTTAAAAAGGCATCTTAGTAGTTTGAATTATAAAGTATGAAGAGTGTTAGGAGTATGTTTAAAATGTCACAATTTCGAATACTCTAATGATACCTGGCATATATTGTCCTGAATCTCAAAAAGTAGCATGTCAGGAATCTATCTGAAAATTCTGAGAAACATTTGTTTTTGTTTTCACAGTATGTTAGAATTCTAAATTGTATCATTGCTGGTGAATAAACCTACTGTGTGTATATGTGTGTGTGTGTGTGTGTGTGTGTGTGTGTGTGTGTGTCTGTGTGTGTATGTGTGTCTGTGTGTATGTGTGTGTGTATGTGTGTCTGTGTGTATATGTGTGTCTGTGTGTATGTGTCTGTGTGTGTATGTGTGTCTGTGTGTGTATGTGTGTGTCTGTGTGTATCTGTGTGTGTCTGTGTGTATGTGTGTATGTGTGTGGGGGGGTGTCTGTGTGTATGTGTGTCTGTGTGTGTGTATGTGTGTCTGTGTGTATGTGTCTGTGTGTATGTGTGTGTAAGTGTGTCTGTGTGTGTGTATGTGTGTCTGTGTGTATGTGTGTCTGTGTGTGTGTGTCTGTGTGTATGTGTGTGTGTCTCTGTGTGTGTGTGTCTGTGTGTATGTGTGTCTGTGTGTCTGTGTGTAAGTAAAAGTAAGGTTGGAAGAGGAGATGTGCTCCTGGGGTCAGTACCATTGCTTGGGGCGGCCCACTCCNGCCTTTCTAAGGGCCCTTGTGTGGCTGGTGCAGGGCAAAGCATCTATAAATTCACACTCTTGCTCTCTTCTGCTTCTAACGTCGTCGGCACCAGGCCTCCTGTTACAGTAATGCCTCCAGCTGTCTTAGAATCTCTACAGGTAAACACGGCCTGACCTGTTGAAAGGAGACAGGAGAGCCTCCAAAATCCTTCCATCTTTGGATCTCTAGAGCAACTGCCTGGATGTTGAGTGATGGCCCTGCATTTACTTCCCTATTCCTCATATCCATTAGGAAGACTCCTAATGGAATCTTCTCTTACTTTTAGCCTGAGACTTTGGCCATTGTGAAACTGCAGATAGGAAATTCCAGATGTCACCACATTCCAGATGCTTGGTATTGACTCATGATAAAATGCAGCTTCCCCTGTGATGTCTCTTTCACGGACACACAGGTTTAGACACACTGTTCTGTGTGTCTACAACTTCAGTATTAATGTTTCATGACCTCAGGAGCTGACTGAAGATGGCGTTACCCCTTCATCAAGACAGCCATGTTAGCAAATGTGGAAAGGAAATTATCTCAGTCCTCGTAGCCCTCTGCTCCTGACCCCTTCCCTTCCCAGCCTCACCTGCTCTATGCACAGCCCTCTGCTCCATCCTCACCCCATTCTCAGTCCTCCTGCATTCAGTTTCGCAAGAGGGAACAACCTTGATTCTCCTGAAATGTGAACTGACCTCAGGTGTTATCCTCAAGCCTTCTATCTGTGGAAGTGCGTTTCAGGTGTTTCCATTGACTGGATTCATTTTCTTCTCTGTGAAGTTAAGTCTATGCACACATAAAAACCGAATTCACCGGNAAGGCCCACACTAGAACTTTCCGATTCAGAAGGAAAAGCTTAGCCATCTCTCTGTCAAACGGCAGGGAAAGTTGTTGCATTCAAGTTAAAANCTTTGGGGAACAGGCATTCNGTTTTTAATCCTATTTTGTGTTTCACTTTTATTTTGTTTGCAGAGATGCATGATATATTCCTGTGACCATCCTGGAGCTGGCTACCTAGACCAGGATGGCCTTGAATATGCCCCAGTTCTGTATGCCAGTAAACTCACTTATTTTATAGAATGACTGGTGCTCCCCTCTCAAATTGGAAATAGAGCCAGTTAGGATCTTTTCTTTTCTTAAATTTATTTTTGAGATGCAGTTTCACTATGCAGCTCTGGCTGACAAGGACTTTACCATGTAAACCAGGCTGGCCTCAAACTCACAGAGATCCACCCCCACTCCCCCCTCCCCTGCCTCCTCTCAGTGTGCCCTGCTACCCCAGTGTTAAGATGAAAGTCATGTACCACTATACCAGACCCAATTAAGTTCTTTATTGCTTATTTCATGGTTTTATTCATTTATTTACTTATTTATATCTATTTTTGGACAGGGTCTCACTGTGAAGCTTGGGCTGACCTCAAACTTCAGATTCTCTTGCCTCAGTCAGTTCTAGTAATGCAGATCTGGCTGCTGGAATAGGGGAAGCTGATGAGGGAGGCCACTCTCTTTTTTTGGTCTCTTCAATAAAAGAATTTAGAGAGAGAGAGACACGGAAGTTAAGCAAGCCAAAGTGTTCACTTAAAAACTCAAGTGCATGCTGAGTAACAGAATGGCAACCTCGGGTGGGGACTGAGGAATCCAAAACACCACAGAACAGACACATTCAGATAAGCTGTAGNATCAGCACAAAGGCCAGCAGCATTTCTAAACACAAACAACAAAAAGCCTGAAAGAGAATTTCAAAAATTCCATTTANAGTAGCTACAAAATAAAAACAATAGATTTATCCAGCACGTTGAAAACTATAAAACATTTAAAATGATAAGAAAGCAGTGACAGAAACGATAATAGTTTCTTCAAAAAAAAAAAACAAAACTAGATTCATAATACTATCTGACTCAAAAATAAAAATAGTTAACCAAACACTACAATAGTGATATTACAAACATATGTTGACCAATGAAGCAGAATAAAGAACCCAGAAGTAAATCTATGAAAGTGTAGTCAGTGCATTCCTCAAAAGGTTGTTAAGACACGGCTGGGGGTGGAGGGTCTGGGAAGGACTGGATCATGCTTGTAATCCCAGCACTCAGGAGTCTGAGGCTGGAGGATTGGCAGGAGGTTTGAACAAGTGTAGGCTCTACAATGAGTTCTAGGCCAGCTTGGGGGATAGGGTGGAGTTATCTCCAAGAAAAAACAAAACAAACAACAAAACCTAAAAGAGAACAAAAATGTGAGGACACAACAGGGAAGAATGCTGTCTTCAATACACAGCTTTGGGATAACTGGATGTCTGCATGCAGAAGAATGAAACTGAGTACATCTCACACACCAGGTGCAAAAACCAAATGTACCAAAGACTTAAATATAAGACTTGAAAAAACTACCAGAAGAAGGTAGCAGGGGAAAGCAGCATGGCATGTCTGGCTGTCATTTTGGGTGCATTTTAAATGCACAGGCTACCAAAGCAAAGACAGAAACCACAAGCTTCTTACCCTTAACACAAGCTGCACAGAGAAGAAACAACCAGCAGAGCCTCAGGCTGCCTACAGAGTAGGAGAAAGCATGGACAACCGCACATCAGATGAGGGCTTGCTGCCCAAATACACACCAAGCACCATAGCTAGAAAACAAATAACCTGACAAAATGGAGCAAATGGTCAGAAGAGGCATTTTTCAAAGAAGAGAAATGACAAACTGATGTGTGAACGTGTGCCCAGTTCATGAGTGACCAAGGAAATGAGAATCAAAGCCCTGTGAGGTATACCTCACTCCTATCCTACCAGAAAGAGAAAAGAGCTGGTGTTGGTGAGGTGTGGAGAAAAGAGGATGCTTGCTCAGTTTTGATGGGATGTAAATTATTACAGCCATTAAAGGCGCTAGCATGAAAATGCCTTTAGAAATGTAGCAATAGAGCACATGGCCAGTCATGGACTCATACTTGCTCTGTCCATAATAAGGAATCCTTATCTTCTGAGACACTGGCTCTTCACACTCACAGCGAATTATTCCCAACAACCAAGCTACAGAATGGACAGATGAAAACACAGCAGACAGACATGAAACGTTAGCTACTCAGCCTTTTATAAAGCGACTCTGTCACTTGCAGCCACTGGAGTGAAGCTGAGGATATGGTGTTAAGTTAGGTGAACCAGCCACCCAGGGACAAATTCCACAAAACTTAACAAAAGCCATTATCAATCCATTTACTAAGAAAGTTTTGAATGTACGTCTGGAAACTAGGGAANAGGCAAAGCACAGGGTTTCTGTAGTGTAGTGGTCATCACNCTNGCCTAACATGCGAGAAGTTCCCAGTTCGAAACCAGATGGAAACATAGTTATTTCTTTTTTTCTCACTCGTATTTTCTGACTCAGAGTTTATGCCCTACACTTCTCAGCCATTAGGACCTAAGAATCTCGGCTCTGCAATTTAGGCCTTGTCTGTTATGCTAGCCTGG
>LZPO01108466.1:48902-62137 GCA_001675575.1 Neotoma lepida | reverse complement strand
AGTGAAAGAAACACATAATTATTTTCTGAAATCAGAGCGGTCTTTGCCCTGACCAACAAAACTAACCAATCCCTGAGCAGTAAAAAACTAACCAATCCCTGAACAGAAAATCTCCCTGGAGAAACTCCGCCCCTAAGAAACTCTATATAAACCACCCTGCCTGTTCAGTTGTTGGCTGTCCTTTCCCACCCTGGCAGGGTTAGTCATTCTCNAAGACTCCTCCTTCCCAAATAAATCTCTTTCTCAAGAGTTTGGGTGAAGATCTTCATTCGCCAGCGCAGAGAAGAAGAACCTTGCTAAGATGTCCCTTAGGGGACTGAGCAGAATAAACCTTGCAGAGATGTTCCCTTAAGGGGGCTGAGCAAGGTGGAGCAGAACAGAAGAACCTCGCTGAGATGTCCCTTAGGGGACTGAGCAAGGTAGAACAGCAAAAGTAACAACCTTCCGCAGGAGCCAGAAGAGATTGCTACATTTCTACAGGGGTTTCCCCTTTAGCAGAGTGAAGGAAAAGAAGCAACATCTTGGGCTGGAGAGAAGAAGCAGAGCTCTGCTGGGAAGCCCCCTTAANGGGGCTAAGCAGAGCTCAGCTGTAGGGGCTCTCCAGGAGAGGCGCAGGATTGCTATATCCTGCAGGGAGACCATCCCCCACTGCACCCCAGCTCCAGGTATAGCCTGACTCCCAGAACAGTCAGATACCTTTCCCTCCAGAGCTGAGCTGTTTTCATTGCAGCTCCTGCCACCAGAGCTGTCCTAGCAGCTCCAGGTATAGGCAGACTTCCACAGCAGTCAGGATACCTTTCACCCAGAGTTGCAACACTCGCTTAAAATATGTATATGTGTGGGTGTGTGAGTATGTGCATGTGAATGCCTGTGTCTGAAAAGGACAGAGATGTTGGATCCTCCTGGAACTGCAATTATCAGTGGTTATGAGTCACCTGTTTTGGGTCCTCTAGAACAACGGTATGTGTCCACTGAGCCATCTCTCCAGCCCAATACAAACATTTTGAAAGATAATTTTGTTTTCTCAGTGTATTCAGTTAATATTAATCAACCATAANATCAAAGAATGACATAATTGAAATATTACTTACATAACTACGGTTTTTAAAGATATCTGATGGACTGGTGGTGAGAATTTTGTCTCCTTCCAAACCAATTACTCTTTTACAAATATTTGATTTTGGATCACTTGGGCTTTTTGCAATTACAATGTCACCTCTGAAGGGAGAAAAAAGGAAAAGAAGTATCAGCATTATTACATACATACATACATAGGACTGCTTTAATAATTTTATAAGGCAACTCAAAGAAATACACACCATTTATCCTATTATACATTGGACCTGCCATACATTAATCATAAACTGACCATTATAACTGAATTTAGGGTAAGAACCCAATTGGAGTCATAAAAATTCCATATAAAATTACTGATAGTTTCTAATAATCTCATGAGAATTATATCCACTATGTGTTATTTCTGTATCCAAATAATTACAAACAAAAGCTATTAGTAATTGACTCTAGAGCACTAAAAATGAAGAAACATCATCTATTTCTCAAAAATTCAAAAATTACAGAATAACACTGTGTAAGTTATATAATTCATTTAAGTCATAATTTACAGTATAGACTTACATTTGAGGGAAAATTTGACACAACCAAATAAAACACTAAAAGCTAAATAGGATATGATTTCAAATATATAAAAGTGATATTAGTTTTTGCTACTTATAGAAGGCCTGCGTCACATAAGAAGTAATATTTTACATGAGAAGAGAAAAATAAACAAATAAATAAAGGTTTTATTCCCGGCATGGTGGTGCATGCCTGTAATCCCAAAAATAAAGAAGGGAAGAATTATAATTCGGAGGCTAGTATCAACTATAAAGCAAATTCAAAGCCAATCAGAGCTACATAGTAAAACTATGTTTCAAAACACCCATGCCTGCACACCTCTCCCAACCAAAGAGAATGTAGTGGTTTTTTGTGTATAAAACAAGGAATATATGAATTGTGTTAACATTTTTCAATATTTTAACATATTTACTAATGGCATGTGATTCCAGATATAGTTTATGTACTTTGCTGTTATTTATAATGAAAGATACTAATGTCAAAATAACATAAAAATCCATAATAAAGAAGGGAAGCTTATAATTCAAAACTTAATCATTGGGCTAGCCAAGGCAAAGCACACCTATTATCCCAGCATTTGAGAGGCTGAGGGAAGTTCAAGCTCAACTTGGGTTATGTAGTAAGGTGAAAGTGAATCTGGGCTACAAGATAAGACTTTGTCCCAATTAACTAAAATAGAAAAAAGAAGAAAGAAATCTGATTACTGCTACACTACAAGCACTCAACAACTTCTAAGTATTTTGGTAGCCCCCACCCCAAAGTAAGAGGGTTGTGGATATTGCTCAATAATAGAGTGGCTTTTCTGGCATAGAGGTAGCCCCGGGTTTGGTCCCCAGCAACAAGAAAAGGACAAAAGATGAGATTAATTAGTTACCATTAGTAAAATTAGGTTTCAGAGAAGGTAAGACAAAACTTTCCCTAACAGCCAAAATCAAGGAGGAATTCATTGGTAGATTTTTATGTAAAAGAATGAAGGACACCACTTTGTCAGAATTTTACAGGCAACACAGAAATTCATATTGACAACAACCACATCATGAGGCCTTTCTTTCTAAAGCTGAGTGGTATCAAGCCATTCAGTTCTATANTTGGGCCAAGAAAGCATTGTTTTCTTTTGAAATGTCAGCAGAACTGTTCACATGAAAAATTTTGCAGACTTCTAAGCTATGAAAACCGATCTAGCGTGTCTTTGAAAGAAATCATTTTCAAGGGTACTTATGCAGGTTATGTTATTTGATACAACAATCAATATAACCCTTAAAACAAAGTCTGCATCTAACTAGATACTCTTGGAACTCTTGCCTCCTTTAAAAGGACTTTTAAAACCCACTAAGTAACAGAACCAGAACTGAAAATTTCCTTTCCCACTACAGTTATTGTTGGTGTGGTGCTCTGTGACTCCCAGAACTTGGGAGGCTGAGACAGGAGGATCCCTACAAGCATGAAACCAGTCTGGACTAGATTGTAAGCATAGGCTACCATATCTCAAAATTCCAAAAAAAAATTTATTAAAATTAAAAAATAGTCAAAAATTTAAAAAATGTAATCATAAACATCCTTTCTGCATACTAGATGGTGAGCTATTCAAATCCAATGCCTCACTCATTGTATCACTGCTATAGTGTACAACATACCTTATAAAGTAGATGCCCATTAACTATTTGTTGCAAGAATTAGTAATATGAGATTGATTGTCTCAAGTAAGAGGACTCCCTGAAGGTAAAGGACAAGAGACCTGTGTACTTTAGATATTACACATGCAGACTTTTATTCTTACATTAAAAGAAAAGTCTGGTCTCCCCTTCTAAATAAGNAGCCATCAATAAGGGTCAGAAATTCATCCCACTGAAATCTCAGTCCTAAGCTACAGCAAACAGAATGAGGGCAGTAATATTTCCAAAGTAGTAGTATCAACTGCCTACCTTGGTTCTAAAAGGTATTTTGCCANGTTTCATATTAATGTCAGATTCTAAGGTACACGACACACTAGTGAGACTCCAGAATGAACACAGCACAAAATGAAATCTTCAAAAAACTTTAATTTCCTGAATGTACTTATTAATATTACTCACTTAATTGCTAAGAGCATTTTAAGTAAAACAACACTGAGCTATTTATTTAAAAAATTACTCAGCCAGTCCAGCACACGGTTAAGGACATTTAAGAGTTATCATGTCACTGGCATTCAGCAGCAGCTTGTCGTCAAGCTATAGTGAAGGTTAGTCACTAGGCTATTTTGGTAAAAATCAAAAAGCTAATGGAGATAAGTAAGCCTGTTGTGTAAGTTTTAACTTATAACCCCAAATCTACAAGTATTTTTCTAGAGGTTATTACAGGAAAAAGATCTGAACAATTTCCTTGGGACCCTAGTAAGCCATACAGCTTGACTAAGAGAGTTTTGTAAACAGCATCAAGAGTGGGTAACAGTGCAGTCAAAGGAAAGAACGGCCCCATACCTGTTATTCATTTTTCCATAATGGGAAATGGGCTACAACAAAGGAACAACAAGTGCCTAACCCTCACTTATACCCCAAATACCACGAGTGGGAATCATTTGTAGGTTACTGAGATAAAAGCTGGCACAGACTTCTTTTAATTCTATAAAAATTTTTAGAGAGGTAAAGTTTAGAAAATATACTAAACTACTAATATTTGACATCCATTCAAANGGACTCAAACGCATAGTGTCCCTTGAGATAAATGGTAGCACAAGGTTTTGAGGCACTATTTGGAATAGGGTTTTGGAAATTTTAGTAACAAACAGTATTTGTCAAGTAGTTACTCAACTTAATAATTAATTAATCAGTCTGGAGAACCACATTAGACCAAATTCTTCAATCTCAGGCACACACAAAGCCATAACCTACAAATCATTGAATAGTTATTATGTCTCTTTACAAAGAATAAACAGGACAGTCATCAATGGAAGTACAAAACAACTAGAACTCTGATGTGGTGAGCAATACAGTCCATGAGGCCCTTCCTCCTGACTTAAAACACTTCAGGAACCTATAAAGAGAACAAGGCTTTCACATATATTTTAAGAAGGACTGCTAACTGTCCTGGATGATAAGGGAAGAGACACAGTGACCACAGACACTATTCATGTTGACTGTTAAAACATTCTCAAACATACAGAAAATATTCCATTCAAGATCTTTCTCTACTTATTACTCATAAAGGATTTTAGACACAAAGTTAGAAATTACAGAAAAAATACATCTTTCACTATAGTTATGTCCATGATAGAAATTTACCTTTGGATAGCATAAAAATGTCGGCTAAGATTTTCTGCAAAGACAATATCTGAATTTTGAATTGTGGGTTCCATTGATGGTCCAGAACACTGAAAAGAAAGGTGATCTTTGGAGTTCAAGTCTCTTTAAATGTAACAGAAATCATTTGGGCAGGCTTAAAAGAAAGGGAATTGGTAAATATTCTTCCTGGAAACAAATGATATTATAATTGTTTGCTGGTACTTTATAAGATACACACAAAGTAACATGTCTCTCCTTCTAACTTTTGGCCACCCTATAGAACACTAAACTCCATTGGAGGACTAGGACCTTGTCTCAGTTTCTCAGCTACATAAGTTTCCATCGTCAAGAAGAGTACTTAGCATAATGTTAATGCTTGATATGTATTTGTTGCATGAATGATGGACTTCCTTGGTTTTCTCAAACATCACTTAGTGCCCATTGTGGCAATTTTTAAAGCAACATTACACTGTTCATTCTATGAGAATTGCTATCCTTCTTCCTTGNCCAAGAAAAGAATTTCTCAGTATGGTGGGGCTGTAGCTTATATTCTCTACTGAAAACCACCAACACAATGACATGTACTCTAAAGACATTCGTGTCTGTATGCCTGAAAAGAACAATCTTGATATATGCCTAATTCTGGAATACTGATTGCCACTTAATATAATAAACACAGTCTTCATCTACTCTCTATCATTTATCTCTAAATACAACCTTTTACTCAAAACTTTCTACTTAGGTAAAATAATGAACATTTAAATAAAATAATAAATAACAATGAAGTTTAGGTTTGCTACTTCTAGAAGTACTAATGTCATTGTTAAGACTTAACAGAAGGAGTATTTGCTAAATACATTTATATCCTTCACTTCAGCTCAAATAAGGGTTATTATAATTACCAATCTTTTAGAGTAAAACAAACATAAAAACAATAGCCCCCCCCCAAAAAAAATCCTATTGGCTGTTCAGTCAGCCAAATATTGTTTCATTTACATAGCAAAGATTCGGAAATTCTGAGTTTTCAGATATGTGATGTGATTCTGAGAACAACCATTGCTTGGGGAAAGAGCCAGTATTTAACATTTTGTTACTAATCTTAGCAGAATAATCATTTGCTTTAATGACAAGCTTGATAGTTATAAGTAGTTTTCAGAATCAGACAAATTTGTGTTGAAATTCTCCCTCTCTTACTTACTAACTGTGGGACCTAGACTGAGTTAGTTTTCTGAGCCTAGGAGTTTCTTGAGCAGAATGGATTCCTCACACACGTGCAACAGACAGTGTGAGTTAACAAGTTTACAGCATCAGCCATATTCTAGAAAGCACAAATGGCACTCAAATGATAACTATTCATCATCAGGTTATCAAGAGAACTGTTTGTGCACTGCTAAATACAGATCATAAAAGTAAGGACTCAATGGTTCGTACATTTTATTCTGGTGCTGATGCAAACATATTGTTTTTGCTTATTTGTTTGGTTTTTATTATTTACATTGTGTGTGTGTGTGTGTGTGTGTGTGTGTGTGTGTGTGCATGCATATGACCACACGCATAAGCATGTGTGAATATTTGTACTTGCCACAGAGTGCCCATGGAGGTCAGAGGACAACTTGTGCAAATCAGCTCTTTCCACCATATGTGTCCTGGGTATCAGACTTGGTGGCAAGCATATTACCAGATGAGCCACTTCACTGGCCCTGATCGTTTTTGAGACAAAGTTTGTTTTGTTTTGTTTTGTGGCTATGGAGGGATTAGGTGGGGGAATACTTGTGACAGAGTCTTATGCATCCCAAGATGGACTTGAACTCAGTATGGAACCCAGCCTATGCTTGAACTCACAGCCAACTGCATCAGCTTCCAGATTACAAGTGTGTGTGTCACTACACCCAGTTCCAAACATAGCCTCTTATATCCAATATTTAGAAAGATTTTATGTTTTAATTTTTATGAAATGACTTCAAGCAAAATATTTTTAAAAATTCATGTCTTGTTCCATTAAAAAAAATCTGTATTTTAAAATGAAATTCCTGAATGTAGGAACTTACCATTACAACACCACCAACGTATTCAAAAGCACAGTGAGCTATACATCCATACTGAATGGTATAGCCAGCAAGTCGAAAGGCCTTTCCCAGAACACCACGAAGCATAGTTCGATGTTGACTCTGCCACCTGATGAATTTCAAAAAGTTTCATGATCAGCATCTCTTAAAACAACTCAGAAAGAGCTCTCCTGTAAAATGTCTCACTATACACAGAATGCACTAACACAAGCCAGTTTATCCCCATCTGTTACCGACCATATAAGTGACCGAGTTCATGATATAGATAACCAGCAGCTCAAAAACCACCTTATAATCACATTACTAAGGGAAAACTCCTTGATAAGAATGAGCACACCAAAACATCTCACTCAGTCCTTGAAAGCGTTGAACAATATAACTTCAGAAACCACAAAATCATATAGAGCCATTACTAATACATAATTTAATCCCCCTCCCCCTCCCTCACTGGAACATGCATACATATACACAACACACACACACACACACACACACACACACACACACACACACAATACTATTATCCTTCTATTACATGTCTCTCTCCTCATTTAATGACTGAGCTTAAGTCTATGTTTAAAAATCTTAATAAAGTTTGACTTTGCTTTGCATCCATATATCCTGGAATTCTTTTCTGTAGCACAGAAACTCTACCTTCACCTGAGGGGAGGTTTCAGAAAAGAATCCCAGCTGCAACAGACAACAGAACAGTGCAGCATTCCTGTTTTTGCTGGCAGCTACTGACTACTAATTTAATAAACACACAGTACTATGAAAAGGCACAAATATTACATGATATATATATATATATATTAATGTGTGTGTGTCAGTGAGGGCAGATGCATGCTACGGCAGACACGTGGAAGGCAGAGAAAACTTTCAGGAGTCAGTTCTCTCCTTCTTTCATGAGTGTAGGGGATCAAATTCTGGTCATCTAGCTTGTGTAGTTAGACAAGCCCATTGACCTGCTGAACCATCAGTANTATAGATTTTTAAAGCTGTACAAGTTTTAGTATAATTAAATCAAGCCATTCCTGATATCTATTCCTTCCTTTTGAATGACTCCTTACAACTGTTTCTCCTGTGGAGGAAAGTCTACACCAGGACACTTTGCTCTTGCTGGACTCCAAGGCAACTGCAGGTTTAAGAGTCATTTTGTTTAAGGTAGGCAAGCAAAAGAGAATATTTTCTTTTAAATCCCAGGAGTTGATAACATATTTTGAGTAGCTACCTATAGATTTTAGCATAATCCCTGGCCTCTAGCTACCAACAATCTTTTCTTTCCAATCTGTGTTAAGTCAAAATGTTGCCAAACATTTCTTCATGTCCCCTGAGAAGCTGAATTACTGTAGTTGAGAATGACTACAGTGGGGAAAAGAGAAAAAAAAAGTAAGAAGAGTTTATGGGCAAGCCGAGTATTATAAGCTTGAGATCTATGGTGGTGTGAAAGAGAAAGGCCCATAGGTCATATATTTGAATTCTTGGTCCCCAGTTGGTGGAACTGTTTGGGAAGGATTAGGAGACATGGCCTTGTTGGAGAAAGTGTGTCACTGGGGATGGAGGTGGGGGGTGGGCTTTGAGGTTTCAAAAGCCCATGCCATTTCCAGTTAGCTCATATTCTCTCTCTCTCCTCTCTTCCTGTCTCCTCCTCTCNCTGCCTCATGATTGTAGACCAAGATGTAAGCTCTCACCTACTGCTCCACTGCCATGCCTGTCTGCCTGCTGCCATGTTCCTTGCCATGATGGTCATGGACTCACCCTGTGGAACCAGGAGCCTTATCAATATTTTCTTTTATAAGCTGCCTTTGTCATGGTGTCTCTTCATAGCAACAGAAAATTAACTAAGACAAGAGCTAACAATAGTACTCCCACAGGGGTGGGGTGGGGAAAAATCATGGTGAAAAAAAGGAAAAGTGGTAAGAGCAGAAAGATGATTATTGAGCAAGAAAAGAAGTCAAGCAGGGGGACTTTAATGCCAGCTGCGACAGTAGCAAAAAGCTAAGTCCTCATTAAAAACAAAGCAATGACAATCTGGATAAGTTATACAAAATAATTCTTTAAAAGTATCAGGCATGAGTACAGGTAGCCCTGGAGGGGGATCCTCCTAGACTGTACAAATGGAGAAAGACTAGGCAGCAATGGCATGCATTCATCATTCCACTTCTTAAAGGTGAGTGTGATGCCACCAGATCTGTTCAGCTCCTGCCATGGTAGACTGTAGCCCTAGCTGTTAACTTCAATAACCCATTTCATCCTTAAGTTGCTTTTGTCAAAGTATTTTATCACAGCAACAGTTTTTTAAAAAAAGGAGGGGGGAGACACTAATCCAATATAAAACTATACTATTTTTGTTTATCAACTCATCAGTTAAAGGGCATTTAGATTGTGATTTTTGCAATTATCAATAATGTTTCCATAAACATTCATGTGCCTGTTCTGTGCAGAAACATGCTTTCTGGAGTTTAAATCTAGAGATGAAATTGTGGTCCCATAATAATGCTATGCTGAACCTTATGCAGAACTCTTAAACTGCTTCTCAAAGCAGCCTTAATCTTTTANAGAAATATATATTTTACCAGGAATATATAAGCATTTCATTTCCTCCACATATTTACCAACTGTTAATAATATCCATTTTTATTATTGCCACCTATTAAGTATGAAGTGATGTCACTGTGACANTGATTTTCATTTAGTTAATACATAATGTTAAGCATATATTTCCTATGTGTATTGGCCATTTGTCTATCTTTGAAAAAATGTTCATTTAAACCATTTGCCCACTTTTATAATTAGGTTATTATAATTTTAAATTTACTTGAATCAAAGATTTTAAGCAAGCTATGAAACACTCTCACAATCCCAACATTTGTGAAGCTGAGGCAGGATGCTCTTGAGTTCAAGGCTAGTCTGTGCTACACAGTGAGTCTCTGCCTTAAAAATAAAAATAAATAGAAACCATTATATAATTTTACTAAGAAGATTCAATTCAGCCTAACAGAAGACAAACTGGGAACTAGAACATGAAAACAGGTAGACAATGAAGGAAGCAAGTAGCATCAGAGATCTAAAGGAAAGGAGAGAGTAGGGCATATGATGGTTAGTTTTAATTATCAACTTGGCACAATCTAGAATCATTTGGGATTCTCAATGAGGGACTGTCTAGATTAGGCTGGCCTGTGGACATGTCTGTGAAGGGTTGATTATAATTGGGATGAAAAAGATGCCCACTGTGGATGACACCATTCTCTCATCTGGGTCCTGGACTGTGTAAGTTGTAGAGAAGAGACTGAGATATTGGTAGCTTTTCAATCCTATAGAAAAGTGAGGTAACTATCGGCTCACATGTTTTTGTTTTCTCAATGAAGTCATGAGTTGAGATCAAGAATTCCTGACAAAAAGCTGACCAGTTAACTAAGAGTTAGTTACAGATGTGTTATAGTTCTATGACTGCTATAATAAATAACTATAAATCTAGCAGCATAAAACAACACAAATATATAAACTCATATAGTCTGCAGCTCAGAACTCTGCTACAAATCTCACTGGTTAAAACTAAGGTGTTGGCAAGGTTCTACGTCCCTTCCAGACGTTNTAGGTAAAAATCCTTTTCTTGGCCTTTGCTAGCTTCTAAAGCCACCAGCACTATTTGCTCCAGGATCCCTTTCCTTCACCCTCAAAGCCTTGTATTTCTCCATCACTAAATGGTTCCCTCCCCAACCTCTTACTCACAACTATATTCATCTCACAGTAATCTATGACGACTGACATTCTTATTTTAATTCTATCTTCAAACTCCTTTTACCATGTACAATAAAGTGTTNCCACGTTCAGGGATTAGTAGATGGAGATCTCTAGAGAGCTGTTCTACCTATACTAACACATTAAATAGAAACTATCCACCTGTATTTCCAAAAAGCTGAAAATGGATCAAATGGCAATCTTTTGAAATACAAATTCAAATTCTTGAGGCAAACCCAAGATATACAGTCATATACTTTGGGAATGTGGCTTAGTGTTCTACATTAACAAGTCCTCCAGCTGACTCTAAAGCGCAGGAACATTTGAAAGCCACTGTTCTAAACTCTCAAGGAGGCTAATGGTCACCTGTAGCCTCAGTAACCTTGCTCATCTAGTCACGCACTGCCACGTGCTAAACAATTTATCTTATCCTAGTGTGTGGAGAGCAGAGGTGAGGAGCTTGAGCATTCAACATTGAACCCAGGGAGCTGAGCATGCCGGGAAAGCACCTACCCCTGACTCTTCCACTTCCTTTACTTTAAAGCAGCTTCTTACTAATTTGTTGAGGCTAGCTGGCCTGACTCACCTTGTAGCCCAGGCAGACCTTGAATCTGCAAATTTCTTGCTTCCACTTCCCAAGTAGCTGGGATTACAGGCTTGTGCCTTCAAGACTGTGCTTCAAAATTCTAATTCTACCTAGGAAACAGAAGATGATATCTTTAATTCCCTATTGTATTTAAATGTTCTAAAAACTAAGTCATTAACATAACAAATCAATTCCTTTAAAGAACATACACACTTTATCAAAATAATTAGTAGGAAAGATAAAAAAACTAAAAATGTTCATAAATGGTGACTGTCACTTAATATAGCAAGAGATACAGAATGATCTTCCTTAGAAATATAGCAAAATTCAAGTAATATTGGTCAGAAGGAAGCAAAGCTAGTGTCTTTTCATATTATTCTACATTTCTGATAGGAAGATTTGGAACAGAAAGTATGCTGGAGCACATAGTTGATAATAGTTTCTTTTAATAAATATGAGAAAATGTCAGGCACCACATAACAGCAAGTCCTTACATAGTAACGTTTGCTGTATGCCAGGCACTGTTGTAATCGCTCTACAGAGACTAACCCACTCCANAGACATCTCGTTTTACAGATGAAGAGACCAAGGGGCAGAGAGTTTGACAACTGTTCACACAGTTCAGAACATACAGAGCTCTTTGGCCCTGAATTCTCCCCCTATGCTATACATCTCTCACTTTCAGTGAAAGAAATGTTTTCAAAACTATCAAACAGATCTATGGGAGTAGAATCACATGGAGAAAAGAGATGTTAGACTTGGCAGTAAAACCAACAAGAAAAACTGAACAAAGTGAACTGTGGAAGCTGGACACAAGTTAAGAGATTCCTCTATCCTTGGATGTTTGAAGGCATAGGTACCAATTCTACAGTCCTCATTTAGATCCCATGGCTGAAATAGATGGAGTGATTTCAGACTTCCCCAAACTACAAATGGCCCCACAAATGATGACTTAGGGATGGAATGCTTTGGGAAAGCACTTTGTTTCAAACATACAGAAAAAATTTCATGTGTCAAATATTGAGACTACAGGTTTTCAGGCATTTAAGCAGACAACTAAAGAAATGANTAATATTATTTTGTTATCATTACTNCACTGATTACAAGGAGAGGACTCACTGTCATTTATACAAATGTTAATATTAGCAAAGGGTGAGCAGGGTATGCTGGATCTTAGTGCTAGAAGTAGAGGTAAGCAGGTCAGGAGTTCAAAGTCATCTTCAGCTATGCAAGGAATTTAAGGCCAGCCTGGAATACATGAAACCCTTTCTCAAAAACAAATATATCACTGTATTTACTTTCATTTGTGCCAGAAAAAAATTATTTTGACATATTTGAGATGAAATTACTTTAAAAAGCATGTTTTCCCTAAAAAGATGAATATAAAGCAATTGTAAGATATATGTCCATTCCAGATCCTAAATGGAGGTTATTGTGACAAGTAGAGAAGAAAGGTTTATCAAGACACATGAGTGCTGCATGGTGCACACTACTCAATAGCTAAGTCACTTACTTTCACACAGCAGCCTCTCCGACAAGTAATTCAAATTCCTGTTACATACAACTCACCTTTAGGACTGCTTATGAATTGATCAACTCTATAAACATTAAATCCACTGTNAGATTTGTCCAGAGATTACTTCTCATATTCCCAAACTACAAATTCAGGGCATTCTGAACTCATAATCTATGAAGATTTTAGTAACCCTTTTTGTTTTATTCCAAGAGGAAAAAAATCCATCATCATCCTCAGGCTTAAATCAGTAAACATTGTTTCATTCTGACTGTAGTATCAAAATAACCTCATAATTGAATATCAAACAAAATAAAAAATTTTAAATTCAGATTCTCATGATCTTGTCATAGCACTAATAATGAATCCTTGGGAGCAAAGAGAATTTTAAGTTTTAAGGAGTCCTAGGAAGGAAACCCAGAAAAGGTCTTTGT
>LZPO01108465.1:20023-31830 GCA_001675575.1 Neotoma lepida | reverse complement strand
TATATCTCCAGGAGCTGTTCTTGGTTCAATTCAAGCTGGCTGGTTCTGTGACTCAGGGAGCCACTCTTGGTCTTATCAGGGCTCTTGGTCCATTGAGAGCTGGCAGATTCTGTGTTTCAGGATGCCACTCTTGATCAATGGGTGTCAGCAGATTTCAGGTCTCAGGAAGCAATTGTTGGTTTAATGTGAGATGGTAGATTTCTAGTCTCAGGAAGCCTCTCTTGGTCTAATGAGAGCTGATGGATTTCAGGTCTCAAGATGTCACTCTCTTTGTCCAATGAGAGCTGATTTTGACTTTCAGGAAGCCTCTGGGGTCGCCCGGCAGGGGGATGGGTAGGAGATGGGGCATGGGTTTTGTAGATTGCAGGGTCCAATGGAGTCCTTTGGTGGGTGAGGCTGCGCGCAGGAATTTTCCCTGCTGGCCGGCACCTGGGGCCTTGCTGAGAACTCTTAGTTTCATTAGTAGCTCTTTCTAAGAATTGTATCTTATCAGTCAATTTTTCATATTTGGCACTGATACAAAACCACTTTTTAAATGGATAAAACATGAATTACCAAACTGATAATGATTATAATCAACATTATATCAATCCTAGCTAAGTTGATTATCCCTTTATTTAATTTTTCCATTTTTAAATCATCCATTGTGGAACAAGACAGAGACCTCACTCCCTGCATCATAATATTGTTCCCTATCCTTAATGTGGGGAAAATTATTTTTAAAACTAATTCCTCCCTTAAGAATTCCCAGGTGTCTCACTAGATCTGCTGATGATGANAGGGAGGTGTGAGGCTGGCTGTCACTGTGCAGCATGGCTGGGCAGAAAACATAGGTGGCACAAGGCCTGGCCAAGGGCAGCTACAGCTGCTCGAATAAAGCTGGGGCCTGAGAGTGTGTGGCAGTGGAAGCATCAGTAAAAGCCTGAGAGGGTGTTGAGGCAGCCAACCTGACATGGCAGTGGCCCAAGGAAGGTGTCCAGGGGAAGACCTCAACCCACAGCAAAAGGGAGCAAGCCACCTTAAAAGCCCATGTGGTGGAAAGCAAGGGCACAGCACCTGCCTGAATGACAGAGCTGGGCCAGCTATGGATGCCTAACTCTGGCTGCATTTGAGGACTAGCCANCTGTGATGGGGCCAGGATGGGTGGCAGCTGGAGACTGCTATAGAGAGGCTGCAGTGGGAATACCCCAGACTAGTGGAGAAGGCCTGAAGGGAGGGAAGGAATGCCAGTTGTGGTGGTAACTCTGGCTGCTGCAAGGCCAGGCACAAGTGGCTGCCTCTGTGATATCATGCCTCATGTTGGTCACAAGACAAAGCAATTATCTAATTATTCTTATATCAATAAAAATTCAAGAGTCAGATATTGGGGTTAAAAACCTGATTGATCAGAGAAGCAGTGGAGAAGTGACCAGTGACCTCCTCTCTCTCTCTCTCCTTCCTTGATCCAAAAGGCCAAGCCTTTCTGTAAGTCCCTTCCTACCCCTTCTGTATCTCTCTGTATGTCCTGGGTCCTCCAAATCTTCTGTTTTAGTCAGTTATTCGCTAGGTCCACCCTCTGATTCAAGGTAAANTTTACTGTAAGTCTCAGGAGTGTCAGAGTGTGATCAAAATATTCACAACATTCCCAGACATTTTGTTGCTGTTTTTCTTTTTCTTTTTCTTTTTTAAACTGGATTTAAAAGTACCAGGCATATGTTTCCTCCCATCAAGTCAGTTTCAAATACAATCTGAGCGCATTTGGCTACCTAATCACACTCATGCCAGTATTGCTTCAGTGGGAAAAACTTGCCTAGTATATTGGATTAGACACCCTCTTCCAGCTCTCATGAACACTTGGACACACACACACACACATACGCACACACACCACAACAATAAATAAAAAGGAAATCTTTAAACTTATTTCTTTCNATATATGAGCAAAGGTAAAATTATAAGAAAAATTACCAGTAGCTTTTTAATGTAAAAGGCATGAATGTAAAGAAAACAAGTGTATGTTCTCACCATAATCATGGTAATCATTTATAGAACACTTAGTCAGAAGAAAAATGTTTATGTGTGAAGATAAATCATAGCTGAAAGTGCACAGGCAAAAAGCATTGGAAGGAATATATTCATACTCACACTGAGGTTATGCTTCNTTGTCCTCATNTAAATATGAGAGAAAAGAGAAGCTGCTAGTGTCTAGCACGGATAGGCTACTATGCAAACCTGAGTACCCAGGTAGATTATGAAATAATGTATCAGTACTAGACCAGAGTAAACTGAAGTCTTTAAGATATCCCTTNTGCTTTGATCAGTCTTTATTAAGAAAACAAATTTCAACATATCTTACAGTGATTCCGAATTTCAAAATGATCAAGATATGAGAACATACATAAGAAAAGTGTCACTTAAAATATTATCATTTAAGATAACATTTTTATTATCAAGTAATATAATGTTGGTTGTATATGTTATGAAAATAATCATGAGATTATGAGATACTAAACAACACTTAGACATAGGCTATGAGACAGTTTGGATCTGAACTATCCCCCAGAAGCTCATGTGTTGNAAACTTGGATCTAATGATACAATGCTAAGATGTGGTGCTTGGAAGGCATTACTATCAGGTCATCCAGGTTCTGATCTTATCAATGGATGAAGTCACTGAAAAGTTTAAATATTGATGTGATATTGGCAAGCTATGCCAAGTTAGGAGGTGAAACCTAGTTAAAGANAATAGGACTATCGAGTCACATCTTTGAGGACCATATCTTGTTTTCACTTCATCACTCTTGCTCTCTCTGTTTCTGACCTCCATGAGGAGAGTACTGCCTCCTATNTTAGTTCCTGTTGCCATGGTGTTCTGTGTTTCTTTAAGCCTATGGCAGACAAGCCAGTTGACCAATGACTACAACTCTGAAATGGTAGGCAAAGAAAAACTTTCAGCATTTGAGTTTTTTCCTCTTTTGCCATATAAATGAAAACTCACCAAAATGGTCTAAGAAAAATAGGATAAACAATAAATGTTAGGGACTCAGAAAAATATATATCATACATGTTGTTCCTAAACATAAATTCTTGCTTAGAATAATCCGTCTTCCATTCTCACCACTATGTGGCTTGATATTCTTCCTCCTCTTTGACATGAAAATCAGGCATGGCATCTTTCTTNCCTGCCTTTTTGTGTAACCCTCATTCCTTCTTTCCTTCCACTTGTTGGGTACAAACTTTGAANGTCTGTGTTTTTTACTGTTCAGATGTCTGTCCTCTTTTTCTGCTATCTCCCTCAAGAAATTCGCCTTTTATCCACACAAAATCTCCCGTAGACAATTTCCTTCAAATGGTCCAGAATATTTGCTATAAGTTGCATACTTTTCCAACTATGAAAGTCAGATGAAGTGCCAACATTTCCCCCCTAGTCTTTGTACAAAAAGGACTGTGTTGTTAATCATGACTGTCAATGTGAAAAATTNTTGGGAAGAGTGAATCACATTGAAGTATTCTCTCCATCACATTGGCCTGTGGGCCTGTCTGTGGAGGAGTGTGTTGTTGATGATTGATGTGAGGATCTACCCCATTGTTGGTGATGTCACCTGGCCTAGGGTTCTATAAAGAGTTGGATGAACATATGTTGGAGAAAGTAAGCAGGTATATAGTGGCCCTCCATAGTCTCTNCTTTAGTTCCTGCCTCCAGGTTATTGCCTTGAATTTCTGCCCTAGGTTCCTTTGATGACAGGCTATAATCAGGAAGCTCTATAAATCTTTTCCTCCTCATAGTTACTTTTGGTCAGTGTTTTATCACAGAAACNAGAAGCNAGAATAAATGATATACTAAAAGATGTCACAGATGAAAAGGGGTATTTGTAAAGCATTCCTTAGTACTATTTATATCACAATTTTTTATGAAATCTAAATGTTCATTTAATTAATAGTAGATGTCTTGTTTCATTCTGTTACTGTAATAAAACACACAGAACGAAAGCAAACTGAAGAGGAAAGGCTTTATTCAGTTTACACCTCTAGGTCTCAGCTCATCATTAAGAGACATCATGAAAAANACTCAAAATAGGATNTTGAAGCAGAAATCATGGAGGCATGCTGCTTCCTGGCTTGTTTACTGGCTTATTCAAGCTCTGGATCATGATTGGTAGACTTCTTGTAGAGTCTAGAATCCTCTCACAGGCATGATTCCTGTATGGATTAAAAATAAAAGAGACTTGTCCATGGACACGCCCACAGGTACATCTGATCTCAGCAATTCCTTAAGAGATGCTGCTCTGTCAGGTATCTCTAGCTTGCATCAAGTTGACATTCAAATCCAATCAGGACAGTGCATTTAGTGTCATTTCATAGTCTATGTATTTATATCATATATTACTGTATATAATTACACATTACTGTGGTAGAAATAAACCTGTTAGTGATGGCATATATAATACAATGATACAGACACATGCACACATAAACTAGCCATCTTGAGGAGATTAAAATAGATCAATTAATTGGTTTTGCTCAGGATATTGCTCCTTTTTAAGATTTATTTTTATTTGATGTATATGAGTGTTTTGCCTNCATGTGTGTCTGTGCACCACATACACTCCTGTTGCCTGTGGTGGCAAGAAGATGGCATAAGACCAGCTAGACCTATGGGTCCAGATCATTGTGAGCCATTGTGTGTATCAGTCATGAAGGTGGGTGGGACTCCAGTCCTCCTTGTTTGTGGGTTTTCCTTTCCTGTGAGGCTCTAAAACTTCTATGCTTAATGTGCAACTCAGATAATTGCTATCATCAGTCAAATTTGAAATATTAATTTAGTTTGGTAAGATTAACTTATACCTATTACATACCCAGACCAGCTTTCCAGAGAGAAGCAGTTCCTAAATTGGAAGGAAGGGTGGAGTAGGACTGTTTCAGAGTTCAGAAGTCAAGACTGAAAAAATGCAGATCTAAAAGAACACACTGAGTACCTGGGAGCATAAAGAAAATGAAATTATGAAAAAGTGGTGAAAATAGGTTGATATACAGCAAATAATGTTTTACATATTTATTTTCTCAGAACTGTATCTAGAAAAGAAAAAAATCTTTTTTTAAAAAAAAATTTTCCTTGTATGCTTTTTTGTCTGTAATGTCCTAATTTAAAACCATCACTGCACAATTTGTAAACTGACCTCATTTTGGTTGGCATAACCTATGGTGGGGTATCATACTATATCNTCAACAGTCACACAATTATTCAATGTTAAGTTCATTCAAAAGCACTTTGAGTTCCTCTATCTATAGTAGAAGAAAAACGTTTTTNAAAGTGATACTACCTACAACTTTATTATTACCATTCAATTTGTGGTAACTTCTCTTCTTTCTCTGGAAATCTGAGAATCTTATATATTACCCATTCTTTAGTATTTGACACATATGCTCTTAATTATGTGTCATAAGATGACATTGCATGTCACTGTGTTTCCATCATTCCTCTGATAGGCAGTAAAACTATTTGAATTTAAAATCTCTCCAAATTTTAGTTTCTCCAAGGACTGTAGTAGCTGACTATAAGGCACANTAAAGCAGAATGGCTAAATTAGAGTGAATATTATATAATGTCATAACCTCTAATAGAAGATTTTGAATTTGGATTTCCCACATTAAGAAAAGTAAGCTTAAAAAACCAAGTATTTTAGGGTTTGTTGACAACATGCCTTGATGAGCTCAACTCTTCTATGAAGAAAAGTGGTCTGTGTTCAATTTAGATTTATAAATCATGTTTCTAGACTGAGAAAAGTAATGTCATGTTTTAAACTATCCAGTTTGTAAATATTTATGCCAGTTTATATTAAGTAATTAACTTTAACCAAGCAGTCTAATTCTTTTATTTAAGGAGTTTATCTCCTTTTNTTTAACCCTAAGANAATAGGCAAGCTGGCAAATATGATTTTACTANTATGCTTTGCAACATAGGNTATAATGTAACAAAATATCATAGTCATGCTACTTGGCATTCTTCAAGAGTTTCTTATAAGTTACATGTGTATATAATTTAATTTAATGAACTATAACTGAAATGTTATAGACATTTATTGATTCCCTTAAGTGGAAGGCAATTAGATACAAATTTTTGAAAAGTTTATTTCTTAGTCTTTGCTAGTCTTTAGTTGATCTTATGTTCCATGTGAACTGTAACTGGTCTGTGTTTTATCTTCTCTTTTGCTATTACTATGGGAATGAATGCTTATCGTGCTACTGCAGCTACTATGCCTCTGACTGGCTATCCACTGCCAACATTAGAGTCTCAGCAATANTTTAGAAGTACATGTAAATGTCTGTTTTCTATATATTCTCTTTATAGTATGTTATCTGACAAGACAGTCTCTTAAGAAACATGGAAAATGCAGAAGTGACTGCAGTGCAGCAGAAATTACGGTGCACTTTTTCACTGTTTAAGTTGGATATTTATCTACATGCCAGAAACAATTTTTAGCTCTTTTTTTTGTACTAGAAAATGCAGGCAGTGCTTTCACTAAAGTAATTGTGCAGTGATTTCAGATATAATAAGTGAAGGCAAGGCATGCCCTTCCAATAAAAGATATTTGAAGATTAATGCAAAGATAGAGATTGTTGAGACAATTAGTTTTAAAAAGAGAATCATGGACTGCTTGATCAAAAACTTTTACAATGTATTCTTGGAAAACATCCTCTGAAGTCTTTTGTAGCTNTAGCCAAACTTTTAAAACTAGTTATTGTTAGTGTATTATGTTGTTCCTTTTTAAGATNTATTTTTATTTGATGTATATGAGTGTTTTGTCTGCATGTNTGTCTGTGCACCACATACACTCCTGGTGCCTGTGGTGGCAAGAAGATGGGATGAGATCCACTAGAGGGGTTCCAGAACATTGTGAGTTGTTGTGTGTATCAGAGGTGCAGGTGGATGGCATCACTTGTGGGTTTGCCTTTCATTTCTGAGAGTTTTTAGTATGTTGTTTGTTTTAATTCTCTCTTTCCTTAGATANTAGCACAATGTGCTTCCTAAGAGATAGCCTTCCAGTTGTTTTCCCAAATGTGGGTGAACCTTTTGGTTTTGNTTTTGAGTTATTTCAATTTGAGCAATGTCCTTTTTCNAAAGGACACCTCTTTCTTTGCTTCTCTAGTGTTTCTTCTACTACAACTAATTTCCTGTTTGGAATTTCACCTTGTATTTTTTCCCTGATGTTTACTTTAAATTTTCTGAGATTTACTTTTTTTGTGTCTGTTTACCACTCTTCCATCATTTCTATTCATCCTCATTCCTTTTTCTGGCTTTCTGATATTTTGCTTTTTACTATATTTTACGTTTACTTTAAAATCTCTGAGATTCATCTATTTGTGTCTTTTAACCATTTTCTTTCATTTATGTTTATCCTTATTCTTCTTTTCTGACTTTCCTATATTTTATTTGAGAATTTCATACATGCATGTAACACATTTTGATCAATTTCTCATTTTCCTCCCCTCCAATTCTTCCCCATCCCTTCTACCACTTTTCCCTCTGAACCTCAAGTGCTCTATGTTTTCAACCCACTGAGCCCACTTAGTGCTGCTGNTGTGTGCAANGGAGCCTCTCAGGGGTCCCATTCCTGAAGAAAATGGACTCTTCCTCCNCTTCCTCCCCATCCTTTTTGATTTGGTTTTCTTTGGGGGTGATTCTCATACCCTTTTTGTCTTTCCATATTTTACTTCTGCAGTCTTTTCTATTGTTGGCTGATCGGTTTTGTTTGTGAGTAATCACTTAGATTCTTCAAAATCAATAATTGCACATTTGCTGAGCCCAGGTAATGGCCATGTGTCTCCTNATAGGAATGTGTNGGTTCTCTAATCTCACAATTCCNAGCTTCTTTAATTTGACAGAGACAAATGCACAGATAGATGCATTTCAACTCNAAGGCTATGACTCACTTCCTTTNCTAGATTTGTTCATTTTTCTTTTCAGTGCTNTCTGTTTCTACTTCATGTAGAGTGGAAANGAAACACTCATGGCCCCACTCAAGATGGAATCATCACTTCACACTCTCTGTTCCCTTTTATGTCCTTGNCTTCAGGGGAGCTTCTTCACATGCTAGAGCAAAGCCCAGAATATGAGCCTCCCTGCCTTTTTCTGGAACTTCCTGCCCATGGTTTTTGCTTACTTTGGCTTTCCAAGATTCTCAGCTATGTTTCTTCAGTTCCTAGGTATGCGTTACCTTTGTGTTTGGTTATTTTTCCAAAATGGTGACATAGAAACTCTTCAGGCAGTAAATAGGGCCAGTCATGGTTCACTGTGCTTGATTTCCTTTAATGTGTGAGTGTTGTTAGGTGTGGTCTTGGTCTGCATTTTTTTTTTCCTTTTCGGTTGGTTTGACTTTGTGTACTTTGGTTTATGGCNGTGAGTAAATCTGGTTACCCCAAATGACTGAAATTTCTCTAGCTTTTTCAATTTTGAAACTGTGTAATAACTGGAGTTCCCTGGGATGTCCTGTCATACTTTCAGACCCTACTCTCTTCTGTTACTCACAGTAACAAACCCAAGGGATATAGCAATATAATATTTTATATATAAACTCATTTTCTCTTCATCTCTTCATTTGAGAGCTGCATCTGTAGTGGTTTCAATGAAATGCGCCTTCTCCCCACCTCACCACAAGTCTCAGGCATTTGAATATTTGGTCCCCATTTGATGGCTTTTAGGGATGATAGCAGGTGTGACCTTGCTAGAAGAAAAATGTCACTGGGGGAAGGCTTTGAGGTTTCAAAAGTTCTCAGCCGATTTTGAGTTAGCACTCTCTGCCTCTGACTTGTGTTTAAGATATCAGCTCTCAGCTGTTGCTCCAAGCTCCTTCCCTCTGCTACCTTGTCTCTGATATCATGAACTCTCATCCTCTGAAACCTTAAACCCAAAATAAACTCTTTCCTCTATGAGTTGTCCTGGTCACAGGGCCTTTTCACAGTGATATTAAAGTAACAAGACACAATCCATCATCCTAGCAATAATTTCATATTAGTTAGACTATTTGCTCAATGCTATTCCTGCATGTTATAATTCTAATGCATCAAAGAATAATAAAATATTTTATTTGTTCATTTATCTCTACTTTCTATTCCTTATGGGGCAAACTATATTTTTATTGAAAGAAATAAAGTGAATTGTTTTTATTATTTAATCTGAGCTATCCAGCTTCCTCACCCTACTCTGCTGGCAGGTAACCTTTGTATTAAATAAAGAAAGTTTTCCCCAGTGCACAGTGATTGTTTAGCTCTGTTAGGTGAAAAATGTTGGGTAGGAAAACAAAATTTTCCAGTTCTGACTTCCTTTTCCTGTGTGAACATGTGGATACTTTATTCATATTTTCTGAAGAGAACAAGAAAATAATACTTTCTGTTTTACTTACTTTTGAAGTATACCAGTGTCTCTAATTGAAGGTGTGATCATAAGGTCAACTCTTATATATTTATTCTTTTTTTCATTCTATTGGAAACTAAATATTAAGGGGAAGATAAATACAATAGTTAGTAATATTAAGTGCATTTTAAAGATCTTTTGTTTCACTATTTTTTCTAGTGCTGGAGAAAAAACCTAGGGTCAGATATTTTCTAGGCAAGTGCTCTCCATGAGCTATACCGTGATAATTTTGGACAGGGTCTCTCTATATAGCCGAGGGAGTCCCTAAAGTCTTGATCCTCCTGCCTTTACTTCTGGGTGCTGGGATTACGCGCATGAGCCATCACACCTGACTCTTGTTTTACTTTGACTACCAGTTCTGACAAAGACCAGGAAAGCAAACATGGAGAGGTTAAAATATTGGAATACAATAATCAAACTGAGATTTTGAATGAAGCAATTAAAATATATGCATGAAAGACACATTGGTGGGTTGTTATACTAGAGCTGAGAGTCTAAGATGGGTTTAAGCTCGTGAAGGTAGAGTTTGCCAAAGACAGATTCACTCAAGATAAAAGGGTCTTATCCAGATTTAGTTAAGAATTGAACATACAGGTAGAAGAGAAGACAATAACTGATACTCTATCCACAAATGCTCTAAAAACTTTCAAACAAACCATTATATTTGCAGTTTTTACATCCCTGAGGANGATGTGGTTATGTTACCATCTTTGTCCTGGCTTTTATATTTATGTTTGAGGTGAAGAGCTTGGTGCAAGTCATACTGCAAGTGAATATAACTGATATCTGGATAAGAGTCATTTCAGTTCCAAAGCACATTTTGAACAAGGGTTCACTACATTTCCTTGTTATGTCACAGAGAATATATACATACATACATATATATGAATGTATATATACATGTATATACATATNTATGTATGTATACATATANATTATATCTAAANCTCAATATATTATATATGGTTATTACAAATTTCTCTAAGAATAGTATGATATGGTATAGAGTGATCTGGTACAAACTATCTTTTTGTGTTTCTTCTCTAAAATAGAAGCAATATTTAGAATATTATAATTCAATTAAATTGAGCCAACATATACAAAAACAGCAAAAGGGTTCTGCTGTGGGATAGTGCTCTTGTATATTGGTTTAATAAAACACTGATTGGCCAGTAGCCAGGCAGGAAGTATAGGCGGGACAAGCAGATGAGGAGAATTCTGGGAAGAGGAAGCGTCAGGAGTCACCAGCCAGACACAGAGGAAACAAGATGANAAGGCAGAACTGAGAAAAGGTACCAAGCCATGGGGCTAAACATAGATAAGAATTATGGGTTAATTTAAGTGTAAGAGCTAGTCAGTGATAAGCCTGAACTAATGGCCGAGCAGTTATAATTAATATAATAAGCTTCTTAGTGATTATTTTATAAGTGGTTGCTGGACTGCCAGGCTGGAGTAATGCAAGGCCTGGTGGGACTGGGCAGGATGGAGAAAACTTATAANTACAAGATTCTTCCTAAAAAGTGCTAGGTTATTACTAAGATATATTTTAATTACCTATTATTTCATAAATGATATTGAATTCCTAAGTTAAGTCTTCACAAAATAAGATTTATTAAAATATATGACTATATAAAATTAAATTATAAAGGAAAAAATAAAATTAACATTTCAAAAAAGGAATACAATTTATTCTATTAGTGGGGCTTTTCTTGTGTTAGCTGCCATTGGAATGATGTAATATGCAAGAAACTTCAAATACTTTAAGCAAAAATGATGTAGGCAAAGTAGCAGTTTATTCAATGTCATTCATTTAATGTTGTGCAGCNATTTCCTTTGAGTTGAAGCATTCCATCCTCAAGAAAGACTAGTGAACATTCAGTAACTTAGTAATTCACAAGTCTCAAGTCCCTGAAACTTATCAGATTTACTCCACTCCTACCTTAAGGCTACATAAGCAAGAAGAACTGCTGAAGAAACACTCCAACATGTCCTTGGATGGCTCTACTGCTNGAAGCTGGTGGTTTGTTACCTATGCATAACTTTTCATAGAATCCTTTGGAACAACTAAAGAGTAATTCCTAAGAGAGAAGTGCTATGGACTAAATGTGTATGTGATAATTAGAATCCTCAATGTGACTATATTTGGGTATAGAGCCTTTAAAAGGTGTCTCCGTTAGGATTTCTATTTCTGTGAAGAGAGAGCATGATCACAGAAACTCTCATAAAGGAAAATATTTAACTGGGGCTGGCTTACAGTTTCAGAATTTTAATCCATTATCTTATGATGGGGAAGTCTTTATGTATGCTGTGAATGTGTGTTGCTCTGATTGGTTGATAAATAAAATGCTGATTGGCCAGTAGCCAGGCAGGAAGTATAGGCAGGATAAGTAGACAAGGAGAATTCTGGGAAGAGGAA
>LZPO01108464.1:40155-57466 GCA_001675575.1 Neotoma lepida | reverse complement strand
AAAAAAAAAGGCTGACATTTGGGCTGGGAAAATGTAGTGAGTATGAACACCTGCTCTTCAAGGATGAGGATCCTCATTCAAATACATAGCACTCATGTAAAATGATGGACATGCCGGTAAGCCCAGCATTTAGGTGCAAAGACAGGTAGAGCCACAGTCTCCCTACTCCACTCTAACTGAGATAGTGAACCTAAGCTTCTGCTTCNGGGAACTCTTCCTAGGGCTATAAGGTGGAAGTCTGTAGAGTAGGACACCCAGTCACTTTGTGACCTCTACATGTTCACTGATAGATACACACCTGTGTACACTCAAGTATATTCACTAAACACACACACACAACACACACACACACACACACACACACACACACACACACACAACCACCTTATACCGCCCCTTCTTCCAAGAAAAGGTGATATTAATCAAAATCCTAAATGTGGCCAAAATCTTTGAACCAGTAATTTAACTCTATGCCCTAAAGTAACATGAAGGGGTTGGAATTAAAAGTATTGAAATATACTTTGATATTACAAAGTTCCAAACCATATAAAGTATCAGGAAAAGAATCCTCCCAATATAACGACTATTAGAAACTCATAGNAATTGTAAAATAAAGGCTTGGAAATGTTTCCAGTATTTGCAAAAGTGATAGTTATATGCAGGCCAAAGAGTAAATAACTAACCAAGAAAATATAAATTATGGGAGAAAATACATACCAAACTGCAAAGAAGAGCTGTCTTAATCTTAATTTTCTTTCCTCATGATGTACTTTATTAGCCTGAGTAGGATTTATGGAGAAAGCATTAGCATTTGTTTTCAAGTAATGAACAACCACATATAATCCATTTTACCCTATGATTTTAAAATAATAATTTTTATTCTATGAAATTATAGTATAACTACATCAATTTTCTTCTTCCTGTTCATCCCTTCAACCCTCCTATGCTCTCTCTTTCTCTCTCTCTCTTCCTCTCTCTCTCTCCCTCTGCCTCTCCCTCTAATTCATAGCATCTTTTTCTTTAACTGTTGTTATGTGTGTGTGTGTATGTGTGTGTGTGTCTGTGAGAGAGAGAGAGAGAGAGAGAGAGAGAGAGAGAGAGAGAGAATGTCTGTATATACAAATACATAAATAGTTTCGATAAAAAATTTTCCCATATGGGCTTACAATTCTCCTGCCAAGAGCCGTAGACTATCTATCAACAACAAAATAACAACATCAAAAAAGAACACCAGATATGAGAAGCCCATTTTGAGTTGTTGGTCAAGATTGCCCAAGAGACTTTCAAAATATTACAGGCTATTGCTGCTTCCCACAGGTGGAAAACAAGTTCACTCTGCTGAAAACACCATGCACTTTTGGACAGAGGACCCAGAGGACCCAAGCTGGATCCAACCTGAGAGCCTCCTACCTTAGGGCTCACTTTCAGATACCAGAAGGAACCATACAAGCTTCCAAAAGAGGGGAGCAATCAATAGTGTGTATTTTTTTGTTTTTTCCATTTTTTCAAAAAAAATACTTTACAAATGCTGCATTTGTATCAATATAATAAAAGGTATTTCAAATGCATGCTCCTTCCTTTCCCTGTCATCTTTGTCTTTGGAGACTAATAAGTGAGTCTATAAAGTTTCACAGCAGAGCCTTAGATCCTGAGCAACCTGTCAGTCACTTAAATTGCTGATTAATTTTGGCTTGGCACCAGATCAAGCGCTTGATGAAATAATCAGTCATCTGTGCCTGCTCTGAGAAATTAGCACTCGCATCTATTTATCAAAATGTCAAAGAGAGTCGTTAACCCTTCAGTGCTGTCCTGAGCTGCATACACCAACNTTTCTCAANGTTAATGGGCAATGTTCTCNAATCAGGAAGAAGCCCAGTTCTCAGCCTGACTCCCTTCGCAAATTCCTTTGTGTATTTTTCATGATTCCCCATGGGAGGCCTTACCTTTTCAGAGAAGGGAATGGGGGGTGAGTTGGGGGAGAAGGCTGGGGGACACAAGGAGGGAAGAGAGGAGGATCTGTGGTGGGTATTAAAATGAATAAAAAATTCTTAATAAAAACTAAAATAAAAAAATAATAATAGAGTTTGGAATCACATACTGAAGTGACCAGTTCTATACAAGTTCATATTGGAGCCAAAATATATACTCTTTTTTCTTCTTTAGGACATATTATTGGAAACTAGGGTTGTAGCTTGATGGCTAAGCATGTATATGGCCTTTGGTTCAACCCTCAGTACTGAAAGTACTGAAAATAACACCAAAAATGATAGTCATCTTTTCATTGAATGGAATCGTTCACTGGAAACCAAGGTTCCACTCTAACAATTGAAAAAAAAAAAAAAAAGGAGTCAGAGAGAATTCTCATCGTGGGTATGGTGAGTGGGTGCTGACCACAAAGTGAGCACAGTAAAATCAAGCCAATTTTGTATTTATGCATTAGCGTTTATTGAGATCACTGTGTGCACAAAATTTTATCTCTAAAATTATAAAGAAAGCCACTGACAGGAATATACAGAATTGGCAGTCACAAATTACAGTCAATCAATGTCAAGCATCAAGATATTACCACATTGAAGAAGTGATGTCATTATCAGAGAAGTGCTGTAGTTCAGAGTTTTAACAGAAACACAGTTGCTATTGGCACACCAGTCCACCTCTCCAGGAATAATTCTATCACTGCAAAACTGATAAAAATTTTACTATTCTCTCAATTTTATTACCTGTGTCTGAAATAGCTATCTCATAACAGTATGAGTACATACCATAAAAACACCGATATGCAGGTACGATTACAAGTAATTATTTTTGAAGTATATAGTATATGCTTCTATATGGAGTAAATGAAAATAAAATTCAATTAAAAATCACTAAAAAAAAATTTCATAATTCTTACTGTATCAGTCCAAGAAGTAAAAGAGGTATACTCACCTCTTTTATACATTTTTAATGAAGATGAATGGGTAAAAGTTGGAAAGAATAAATACAGCATTATAAAATCCAGCAAGAAAGAATAATGTGTAAATAAAATTGGCTCTATCTGCCTTTTTAAGAATCTATTATGCCTCAGATCTAGATGCCCAAAGAACAATTTACTTGTTTTGATTGGATTTACTAACACTATGTATTAAAATTTCACGTTTTCTATGCATTGTTTTAGTCTTGTTGCAATATTTGATGTGTATATTCTCATATCCTGATTATTTTATTTATTTCATTAACTTGAATTGCTTTTAGTTTTTCCATATATCCCTACTGTTTAATTTCAAATCATTGAGCAGTTCCAGGTGTATATATCTTATTGAAATTAAATTCTAATACAATTCATAATTGTTAGAAAAGATATTTTATATAATTTCCATCTTTTTAAGAGTATTGAGATTGATTTGATGATCCATGTACAAAATAGAATCTGCTTCTCTCTATGAACCGCTCATGCGTCAGAACCGCAGCTGCTAGGTGAGAGGATGTGATTCAGAAGAATGAAGACGCAAAGCTAAAAATATTCCATTTCCTTTATGCATGAGTTTGCTCCTAGCTGAAGTAGCAATAATAATATTAGTGGTCAGCAGAGTGAGATGTATGAGGAGCCCGTGAACACATGAGTGAGCTACAGAAGCCAAAACTATGGCAGGTCACAAGTGTCTTGGCTTTGCTACATGTTAGTCAAGTGAGAAACTTAAGTGTGCCTGTCTAGGAGTAGTTTGCAACATGGTTACAGCACTCCTTTACTCTGCTGAGAGCTTTAGGGTTGGTATACTAGAAAAATAACATCAAGTGGGGTCATCTATATGGAAATCAAAAGAAATTAAAGCAGGGCACCCACTGTTGAGCTATCTATGATTCATACAGGACACAGCCATCCAACACAACCTTCCTGAGCTTGTCATCATTGTCATGTCATAGAAAAGAACTAAGGTAAAAGTTTGTAGGCTAAGTGAACTCTATTAAATGTACATATGTGTATGTATGTACATATATAGGTATGTATTGTTGGTGAATGGACACACTCACCATGCACACACTCCCATGCACACACAATGCAAGGAAAATAAAAGATACATTATCTTAGCTGGAAAGCTATATTTCCAAAGGCTTTTCTTACTAGATATACTAAATCAGTTTGCTTCTTCTTTTCAGAAACAATAACAACAAAAAAATGATACTCAGTAAAGGAATGGAGCATCAGACCCACTACCCATATCATATCATATCAGTCAGCTCAGTGAGCAGAGGGGTGCACACCTGCAGGTCTCTTGCATGTAGGTTACAGAAGCCTCATTTTTTACATATTATTTCTTATTTACTATGCTCCTGCTGGGTGGGGTTGGCAGGTGCCTGTACACATGGAGGCCAGAAAAGTGAGTCAGATCCCTGAGAGCTGGAGATATTTGTGGGACTGTCTTGTGGTTGGTGCTGGGATCCGAACTCTGGTCTCCATGATGTGCAGCAAGTTCTTTTAATCATTGAACCATCTCTCAGTCCCTCATTTTCTTTTCAAGTCATGTCTAAATTGAATTTTCAGGTAAATACCAAGCATTAGGCATAGTCTCCTTCAGCAAGTGTGCTAAAAGTCTGTGAGATCACAAGGCAATCACTCTAAGTTTTGGGGGAGTGACATCTAATAAGAATGTTAAATGAAGGTCCATGGTGATGGCATACTTGCTAAATACTCTAAACCAATTTCAGCAACCACAGCTATGAACTACTATTTACCCTGTCACTACCTATTATAACGTAATTCTGAGGGAGATTTTGAGATTAGATGGCAGCAGCATAATTCCCTCAACTCTCCATTGGTGGATGAAGAAGAATAAAGAGAAACAAATGAAAACTTCTCTATTTATCTGGTGTTTCTCTCTCTCTCTCTCTCTCTCTCTCTCTCTCTGTGTGTGTCTCTCTGTGTGTGTGTGTGTGTCTGATGTTTCTGTGTCTGTGTCTGTGTGTGTCTGTGTGTGTGTGTGTGTGGTGTATATGTGGTGTGTGTGTATGAGAGAGAGAGGGACTCCAAACAATGAAGAACTTCCAAACTTCCTAGAGGTCTCATGGGTCTCAAATCAGTGGTAAAGCATGAGGGATTCTGGACACAATGCCTCATATGAAGAAAACAGTATTCTTGTTAAAATGCAGAACTTGTGATATAGTAACAAACATGCAGTCATCACTGGTGTCAGCCATTTTACTTTTACTTGGAATAAGAACCCATTCCTTTCATCTAACTTGAGTCTATGCTCTACCCTCCATAACTACATGTTCTCAACTATACCCACCAGGCTTTTTGTGCTGGATTCTGGCCACCGACTGGATTACAGAAAATCATTAGCCTTTTTCTTTCTTTTTCTTACATCTTGCTGTCATTCATCAAAAGAGAACAATTAACTCGCAGGCAAGAACAGATGCATACTTTGAAGGCGAGAGAGGGGCTCATTTTCTAGACTTGTTCATTGTTCTGAGCCCTTTTCTGTGCTTGATAAACCAAAACAAACTTTACTGCTAATAAAGCACTCATCAATAATTTTTTTCTCTTTCATTTAAGGCCTCTACGAATTATTTAAAAACATGATTTTAACTATTTTATTTATAAAAGAAGCAAATGTGAACTATTGGCTTAAAATGTTTTCTTCTTTTATTATCAACAGAAATAATACTAAAACTGGAGCCAAATAACACAACTTCCTGAAAATATGCTCTTGTTTATTCCTTCATCATGCAGAAGATAATTATTATAGGGAATGGGAACTTTTGCCTGATAAACAATTACACTTTGACTTATACAAGCTCAATAATGGTCTGATGATTGTTCAAGTACAATATTCTTTCTATTAGGGAAATATCAATGATGGGAGGACTAAAAACTCATTGATTCCTTTTCTCAATTTGAATCCAACACAAGCTCTCTGAAATCTGAAATCATTTGTACTTTACCTTTTCTAATACTGGCTTTTCTTCATTTTTATTTATTTTCACTAATGATGGATGATTGTGTACTTTGCCCCATACACATTAGCNACAGATAAATTATAAATCCTTGAATATAAATATAAATATAAATGTTTTTCATATTAAATCTTCAGGTACATTTTATCAAGACTAACTTTAATTTAGGTGAAAACACCCTCAATATACATAGATGTTGATTTCACTCACATTTTCTCACCTGAAATTTATTCATGTAAATAAAATACCTCTAGGCTGGGTTGAAAATCCTGAACAACAATAGCCATCTCCCATAAATCATTTCAGCTGTCTTTATTTAAATATTAACAGGTTTAGATGACTCCTAAAACTGAATGGCAGTCTTATTTTCCAATCTGAATTATACTGTAGGTAAGATTCAATACCCTTATCTCTCTCAAGCCCCAGGATAGGTAATATGCCAAAATGAACTTTCATAGAACTACATCACCTTGAGTTTATGGCCAATATCAAGGACAGAGTTAGCAGAGGAATGAAGAAATGAGTGTTCAAAACAAAACTGAATGAAATTACACAACTCACCAGAGTGGAGATTAGTAGGACTCGGATTTGCACAACTCACCAGAGTGGGGATTAGTGGGGTTGAAAGCTGCACAACTTCACCCACAGATGATGTTTACCAACTCACTTCTAGCCCTGACAAAAATGGGAATAAATGAAAATAGGAAAAATTAGAATGCAAACCTCTATCCAAGGAACAATTATTGGACAGTTATTGGCTGTATCTATTTTGCATTATACTCTTAAACATTTAAGCATTTAAGTCACCAATGGCATTATGTATTGGCATATTTTCTAGACCTTGGCACAACAGATTTCCCTAACTGGATTCTTGCATTCCTCTGAATGATCTCAGACCTGTAAACCATTTCTAGGTCCTCAAAAGGATGACAGCAAGCTGCTTCTCTTGCTTAGTTACCACCTCAATCTTCTATTTCCTTGGCAGACAGTACTCTACTGTTTGGGCAGCTCCAACCTCACTAAATAATGTTCACTGTCCAACTATAACCTTGAAATACAGGACTTGTTTTCCATAGGTTAACAATCCACTTACTGGAACGCTACCAACTTTTGCTTCCTCATCAAGAAAAGTTGTATAGTGGTTGAATTTCTAGGATATTTAACTATAGACCCTTATTAAAGTCAGAGAAAAATGACCATAGAACACAGAAACACAAGGTTTTTGAAGCAGCTAAAGAGGAGAATGGTTCTTCTGTGATTGTCCCACAGAGGATAAAGGACACTACCTATGGATAAATGACGGAAAGGGTCTGTCTCATGGCAGCAGACTACTGGTGGCCTTCTTGGTTAGAAACAAAATAGAATAGTTTAGGAAAAAAACTAAAATAGATACTCACGTAATAATATAAAGCAATGTACTCAGACCGGGGAAGCATGTACGGTAACTGAAACTCTTTCCCTCTCCCTGCATTCTTCTATGTCCAATCTCCTACTCTCATTCCCAGATCTGTAGCAGACTTTCTGTTGTGGCCTCTCCTCATTCTCTGCCCCCATTCCAAGGGGACTAAATAGATCCTGGTGGAACACCCTGTTTCCTCCCTTCTGTGGACCCTCTCAACTTCCTTTCTAGCCCCTCTCCATTCCTAAGTGTCAGCCCCCAATACCATTTTACATGGAACCTCAATGGTCACACCTAGTAGGATCCCAGAAGAATCTCTTACCAAGCAACTCACAGGTATCACATTCTCTCAAGAAACAGAGAGGGAAATAGAAACCGAAGAACAAAGCATTCAACCAACAAAGACAAGATCATGTATCATCACCTAGAATTATAATCTTCCAAAACTCAGATGCATAGATGCCAGCATAAAACACAGTCAATAACAGCCAGAAGATTATGTCACCTCTACAGTCCATCAACCCTAACACAGTAGGCCCTGAGTATTGGTATATAGCTGAAGTACAAGAAAAATACTTTAAAAATAGCCTTTGTGAATATGATAAAGGTCTGTAGAGAGGAAATTAATAAATCCTTTAAAGCTAAGGTATAGAAGACATGATAGATGAAATGGATATCTAGGTCAAACAAAATGTTAATCTAAAAAAAATCTGGAACAAAATATCCAGGTAACCTGGAACACTATAAAAACATGAAATTGAACAAAAATGGGAATAGAGGACAGAGCAGAAACCCAGATCAAAGTCACGAGAAATATTTACAACAAAATCCTAAAAGAAAATTTCCCTAACCTAGTGAAATAGATGGTTATGGAGGTGTAAGAAGCATACAGAACACCAAATAGATGGAACCAAAACAGAAACCCCCCCTTGGCACATTATAATCAAAGCACTAAACATACAGAACAAAGAAAGAATATTAAAAGCTACAATGGAAGAGTACCAAGTAACATATAAAAGCAGAACAATTAGAATAACACCTGACTTCTCAGTAGAGACTCTGAGAAAGAAGTTCTTGGAGAAGAAGTTCTAAGGATTCCCCAGGAACATAGATGCAAGCCTGGACTACTATATCCAGCAAAACTTTCAACCAAAATAGATAGAGAAAATTAAACATCCCATGATAAGACCAAATTTAAGCAATATCTATCTAGAAATACAGCTCTACAGAAGGTACTAAAAGGAAAATTCCAACCTATGGAAAATTCCAACCTATGAATTTTAGCTACAACCAAGAAAACACAATAAATAATCCCAGACTTGCATATCAAAGGAAAAGAAACACACACACACACACACAAAAAAAAAAACACTGAAAATAATAGGAAACAACAAATACCACTCACTGATATTTTTCAATGTCAATGGTCTCAATCCTCCCAATAAAAAGACACAGACTAAGAGAATAAATGTGAAAAACAAGATCTATACTTTTGTCTCATCCATGAAACACACCTTAACATCAAGGATAGACATCACTTCATGGTAAAAAGATGGAAAAAGATTATTCCCATTTAACAGACCTAAGAAGCAAGCTGGGGTAGGGATTTTAATATCTGACAAAATAGACTTCAAACTAAAGCTAATCAAAAGAGATAAGGAAGGACACTATGTCTTCATCAAATGAAAAATACACCAAAAGGACATTGCAACTCTTAACATCTATGTATCAAACACAAGGGCATCCAATTTCAAAAAAGAAATGCAACTACAGCTTAAATTATATACTGGAACCCACGCATTGGGAAATTTCAATTCTCTACTCTCACCAATAGACAGGTCACCCAGAAAAACATTAAACAGAGAAATGATGAAGCTGACTGAGAATATAAACTAAGTGGACCTAACAGATATTTACCAAACATTTCACTCAAACACAAAAGAATGTACCTTTTTCTCTATGCCTCATGGAACTTTCTCCAAAATTGACCACATACTCAGATGGAAAGCAAGTCTCAACAGATACAGGAAAATCAAAATGCCATCTTTGCTGTGGAATAATGCTCTTTCACGCTGGTTTAATAAAATGCTGATTGGCCAGTAACCAGACAGGAAGTATAGGCAGGGAAAGCAGATGAGGATAATTCTGGGAAGAGGAAGGGCTGAGTGAGGANTTGCCAGCCAAACACAGAGGAAGCAAGATGACAAGGCAGAACTGAGAAAAGGCACCAAGCCACGTGGCTAAACATAGATAAGAATTATGGGTTAATTTAAGTGTAAGAGCTAGTCAGTAATAAGCCTGAACTAATGACCAAGTAGTTATAATTAATATAAACTTCTGAGTGATTATTTTATAAGTGGCTGTGGGACCACGGGGCTGGGCAGGACCGGACAAAACATTCTCCTACACATCTTATGTCCTATCTGACCACCACGAATTAAAGCAGGATATCAACAGCAGAAAGCTTACAAACTAACAGAAACTCATAACACATACTGAATGAAAAATGGGACAAGACAGAAATGACAAAGAAATTAAAGACTTTCTAGAACTGAATAAAAATTATTACAAAACATACCCAAATTTATTGGGGAAAATGAAGGCAATTCTAAGAGGCAAGTTCATAGCACTGAATGCCTACATTAAAAAAAATTCAACAGATCTGAAGCTAGTAACTTAATAGTGTACCTGGAAGCTCTAGAACAAAAAGAAAAAAATCACATCCAAAAGGAGGAGATGACAAGAAATAATTAAACTCAGGGTTGAAATCAATAAAATAGAAACAAGCACATAACAACAAAACAATACAAGGAATCAATGAAACAAATTGTTGGTTCATTGAGAAAAATCAATTAAGATTGACAAACCCTTATCCAACTTAATTAAATGGCAGAGAAAATCCAAATTAACAAAAGGGGGAACATAACAAGAGACACTGAAGAAAACCATAAGGTTTTGAAAACCTCTGCTCCACCAAAGTGGAAAATCTAAAAGAAATGAATTATTTTCTTGATAGGTACCCCTTATCAAAGTTAAATCAAAATCAGATAAGCAATTAAAACAGATCCATAACACCTAGTGAAATAAAAACAAAGTCTCCCAGTCAGAAAATGCCCAGCACTAAATGGTTTTCATGAAGAATTCTACCTGAATTTCAAAGAAGAGTTAATAGTAATCCTCCTCAAATTACTCCACAAAATATAAACAGAGGATCATTGCCCAATTCATTTAATGAGATCACAGTTACCCGGATACCCAATCAACATAAAGACCCAACAAAGAAAGAGAATTGCAAATCATAGATGTAATAATTCTCAATAAAATATTTGCTCATGAACTTTAGACCAACAGCTGTGGAACCTGCATGGGACGAGACTAGATCCTCTGCATATGGGAGACAGTTGTGTAGCTGGGTCTGTTTGAGGGGCTCCTGGCAGTATGATCAGGATCTATCCCTGGTGCATGAGCTCGCTGGCTTTCTGGATCCCATTACCTATGGTCAGTCACCTTGCTCACCCCTGATAAAGTGGGCAGGGGCTTGGTCCTGTCTTAACTGAATGTACCAGGCTTAGCTGTCCCCTCATGGGAGAACTTACCATGTTGGAGGAGGGGGTGAGGGGAAAGCAGAGGGGGAGCAGGAGGAGGGATGACAGGAGGATCCATGGGTGGTATGTAAAATGAATAAAAGAAATTTAAAAAAAAATGCAAACCATTCCAAGAACACACAAAAAAATTGTTCATCATGATAAAGTAGGCTTCATCCCAGAGATGCAGGAATGTTTCATCATACATAAATTAATAAATGTAACACACATTATAAACATAAACACAAAAACCATATGATCATCTCATTAGATTCAGAAAAATCCTTTGACAAAATCCAACAACGATTCATTATAAANGTCCTGGAGAGAATAGGGATACAAGGGACATAAAAATAGACCTGTCAATCAGAGTAATTGAATGGAAGACCCATACAGAAATACACACACCTATGGACACCTTATTTTTAATAAAGAAGACAGAAATACATACTAGAAAAAAACCAGCATCTTCAACAAATGGTGCTGGTCAAACTGGATGGCTGTGTGTAAAAGAATCCAAATAAATCCATACTTATCACCCTACCCAAAACTCAACTCCAGGTGGATCAAGAATGCAACATTAAAAACAGATACACTGGACCTGATAGAAGAAAAAATGGGAAAGAGTGTTGAGCTCATTGTCTGGCATGGGAACGTACTTTACTCTATAGAGTGGAAAAAGATGTTTACCAACTACACATCTGATAGGGGTCTAATATCTAAAATATATAAAGAACTCAAAAAGTATACATCAAGAAAAGAATTATTGTGGTGTATAGGCATCACAGATGTGTAAGACTATTGACATTTTTCCCCCCTTGGCTGCTTGTACGTCATCTACTATGATACTATGAAAGCTATTCTTCACAGAGAAGGGTTTCATGTCAGGTCCATACTGAATCCTCCATGTCCTGTGTATAGTATCTCCAGGAACAGGGAGACTTCAATTTCTGGGAGTCATCAAACAACAATAGCATTCTTCTAGATTTGGGGGGAGTCTTTTGGACTCCTCTAACCAACAATTCAAAAATAGGTACTGGGGATTTTGTTAGAAAGCCTATGGCTCTTGCAAGAATATTACAGTGCCAAATGACATAATTTTATTTAAATACATGTGTATATACACACACACTTGTATGTATTATATGTAATTTTACGTAACTATAAAATATGATTGTCTATATCCTTTTCAAATCTGTTCTCTTGATCAATTTCCTACTCCTAAGCCATTTAGCCTCCCTTTCCAGCTAAATCTCAACACACCGTACATTGTTACCATTCCTGCCTCCAAACATTTGAAAGTACAGAATAATTTTACTCTATCCCATTCTCATTTCTTATTTCAAGATGTGATGTAGTCTATGAGAACAATATATCAAAAAAGTCAACTAAAATTTTGTTAAATAAGGTATGAGTATTTACTTTCTGGGATACTGTTTTAAAAGATAATAAATGTTGAAAAAGTTGTTGTTTTATACAAAATTACCTTCTTTTGGTTTCCATATTATGGAATATCAGATCTTTAGGTGTTCTTGGCAATATTTAGTATGCACTCTGTAAAAATTGGCTAAAATATGCAGACCTTTCACCTGCTTTGACATCTTTTTCCTGAAGCTAATTTAATCAATAACAATTATGTTGTACATATTCATGCATTATTTGCACATAATTTTTTTCTAGGAAAATGGAAGACTATCTTTTTTTCTCTCTCTTAAATGTGCTAGGGATTGACCTAGACCTTTGTGGCATCCATGAATGTTTTCTACAACTGAGCTACATCTCTATAGCATGACTTTACCTTTTAATAAAATGTGTACACCTTAGAAGGAGGTGGGTATTAATTAAAAGATAAAAATCTATGAAAATATACAAAAAAGAATTTATTTTATATCTCTAACGTTAGGATATTTTCCTTTATTAGGTGGATTAATATATCTAATTTCTTTCACAAATTATATATTAGCTCTCTGACCTACAAAACTTCTAGCATTATATCATGAAACAAAATAATATTTTGTCTCTGCAAATTAGTATCTCCTATCTTTCTACAAAGAAATCAGAGAAAAAATAATCAAAGCAATAGAATTATCACCAGTTAAAAGTGAAAATAAAGTATATTGTTTTGTCTTCCTTTTCTAATAATCTATCCAGAATTCCTAGATTCCAGAATCAGGAACATCTTTTTCTCTGCTAAGGTCGTTCAGGTGAGCCAACCACACCTCTTAATTACTCCCTTCTGCAACTAAATTATGACCCACACATGCATTTAAAGTTTAAAATTCTAGGAACCAAGGGTTTTATTTTAATTTTTTTTGTTAGGAGCACTAAGAATATAATCGCTCCTTTTTGTAAGGCATCATATGCTACTTTGTAGATAGATAATTACAAAAATTATCACTTAGCTTCTTCCGAGAGCTGCCTGATACCTTAATACACCATGAAGTGAAAATTTTTTAATTGTCACTATTTTAAAGGGTGATAATTTAAGTAGCTACCCAGAGAGATCACATGGGCTCCTCAGCTGGCAAGACTTGATACCAGTGTATACCTGAGGAAGACTACAGAGGTTGTCATGGCAACACTGAAATTTGGAGGACTGCTGTTCAAATGGTACAAGTGTTCCTCTAAATACCTGGAATGTGAGTCTGATGATTTCAGCTTGCTGGCCAGGTGCAGGCAAGTTTGGGCTGCGCTTATGATGCTACAGCCTATTGTTCTCAGAGAAACTCTTGGAGCACTTCCAAAATATTACTGCCTAGTTAATATTAGGATATTTACATGTTATTTGTGTATTTGTTTGTTTTTATAGTTGTGTGTGTGTATGTATATGTCCCAGTGCCCTCGTGTGTGTGACTGTGTGTGACAGCCTGCAAGTAGACATCAGAGGACAACTTATAGGGATGGTTTGCTTCTTCCATCATGTGTGTCTCGGGTATGAAAACCAGCTCTTCAAGTTTGGCAGAAGGCATTTTCACTCATGAGCCATCTCACTGCCCTCAAGATGTGTTTTGAATGTGATTTCTAAAACAGATACTCATAGAATGTACATAGAACTTAACCACAAATATTTAGAAATTTTTGGAACAGAGACGTTGATTTTGTAGATCACTTGAAAAATAATCTCTATGGAGAATGCGTAAAGACAACTTTCATAACTCTATATACCATGACTTAGATATTAATTATAGACCTTAGGTCTAAAAGAATGTATATGTATAAAAGCATGCAAAGCTTTTAAGGCAAATATCTAAGTTCTCTCTAAAAAAATGGAGAGTAAAATATTTTAAGGTAACTTGGTTATCATGGCAACATTTATATAACTTGTTCAATAACTTCTCTAGAAATGTTTTGTAAGAGTTTTCTAAACCTTTGAAGATCATACTGTACTTTCTCATCAAATTTTCTTTCAAAGCATCTTGAAGACACCAAGTTCTTTGTGTTTATTTTGAATGTGGTACAATTTGATCTGTCCACAGAACATAAAAAAATAACATCTTTAGATGCTTTCCTGCCAAAAGTTTTTAATGGAATACAAAATACTTCCTGGAACCACACTTAACAATTTTGGTCCAGGATGGACCTGGTCCCGTAGATTTTGAATGGAGCTGGAAAATTCCTGCCACCTAGTGACTTTTGAAGATATATAACTTTTGAGTGACTGATGGCATATTATTTCCATTTTGTTGTAACTTTTTTTAGATCCAAATATTAAAGAGAAAACATGGAAAAATGTTGGGGAAATACACAAATAACAAAGACTTCACAGTTTATTTTTCTTTCTTATCATACCTATTATCTTAGTTAGGGTTTCTATTGCTGTGAAGAGACACCATGACCACAAGAACTCTTATAAAGGAAAACATTAAATTGGGGCTGGTTTACGGTTTCAGAAGTTAGGTCCATTATTATCATGGTGGGAAGCATGGTGACACACAGGCAGTCATAATACTGGAGAAGGAGTTGAGAGTTCTACATCATGATCTACAGGCCCGAGGGAGTGACTGTGCTCCACACTGGGTCTGGCTTGAACATCTGAGATCTCAAAGCCTGACTCCCAGTGACACACTTCCTCCAACAATGCTATACTTACTCNNATAATGCCACACCTCCTAATAGTGTCACTTTTTATGAGCCTGTAGGGGCCATTTTCTTTCAAACCACCAAACCTACCTTTGCATCCATGTTTCCTGTAGAACAGTTACATTGGTATCAGTTGTATTTTTGTACGCTTCAGTATCAGAGGCAAAGGTATTTGCCTCTCAGTAATTGCTAAAGAGGGGGAGAAAGCTTGTTAGAGCCAGAAATAGTAGGACAGAAGCACACCACTGGCTAGACAAATTCAATGGGNATGAAATAGAAGGATTCTTGGTTATAGCAGTGTCAACAAACACTAAAATTTTCAAAAATCCTCTTTTCATTTTCAAGCAAATTACTTTTCTAATGCAGTCTTTGATTTCATTCTTCTGTGTTTTCCTTAGACACACACATACATATTAACAGACATATTTATTGTTCTATTAAGATATGAGACATGGCAGCACTGATAATCACACAGCACAACAGAGGTGCTTGGAACCATGTCTTCTTGATTCCAGACGTCCATACATGGAATAATTGTAAGGAAACCTATGAATTGTTTTAGCTGCAAATAGTCCTCTAAATCTCTGCCTTCCTGTCAACAACTCCATGTTCATTAAATATTTCTAGTAAAGTAAAAACAAATAATCAAGCAATAAACTTTTGCAATGCTCCTAATTTGTTTCACAGGGTGACCAAGTAGATGTACTGCCATTCAATAAAAGTTCAGTAACTGTGAATTAGGATTGTATACTATTTTAGAGTCTGAGTGTGACTCCTAATGTTTCTTTCCAGCATGTGTCTCTCACTCCTGGTACCTGTGGAAAAAGACAAATACATAGTGTACTGTTAAGTGGATTTTAATAGCTGAGGTGTCTACTAACCAATGTCCTATATGTCAACCTGACAAAAGTAAAATCTCCTGGGCGATGGGCCTAAGGGATGCCTGTGAATGATTATCTTAATTATTCTATTTGGTGAGAAAAGACCCACCTTAAGCATGGGAGGAATATGAACTACATATGTGGAGAAAGCAAGCTGAACACAAGCACGCGTGTATTCACTGCAATGTCTTTCTGATTCTGGATGCAACCATCCCCCTCTAGATCCTGCTGTTGTCACTTCCCAGCTATAAAAGGCCTGTATCCTGGAACTGTGAGCTAAAATCAACTCTTTCTCCCTAAGTTGTTTCTACCAGGATATGTGCCGGAGATGGCATTCAAGATGTCTGATGTGCTGCCAGAAGAGTCCCAGATGGAGGAACCTGTGATCGAGGACACTGCTCCCTCCAGGCATACCCCACCGGACACTCTGATAAGTCTGCCAACCGTGGGCCAGGGAGAAAACAACCCTTGTGTCCCTAGGCTAGACTTTATGGCACATGCATGTCATGTTCTCATCCATCCAACTGTTACTGGTTCTTGTAATCTTTCCATTTTACCTATTCTTCATGATCTTTTTTCCTCCCCCTGTGGTGGTTTCCATGAAATTGGATATAGATGATATTAATGTGACCACTAAGGATATAAAAATAATTATTAAGGCTGGAGTGAAGGCTGTTGAGAAAGTCATGGGAAAGACCCTATAGCCTAAAGAGGCTTAGAAGCATGGAATAATTGTATTAAACGTCATGTAATAAATTATGGTATGTGAGATGCAGTGCATAGGCAGACTGAGTTGAATATTATCATTATGCAAAGTTCAACTCTATGCCTGTTGCCTTATCAGTGATTTCCAGTGAAAAATCTATCAGTAATTTTTAGTGAAAAACCAAAAAGTAAATTTAATTTGGAATAAGGAAGGATGGTGGCAGAAGGTGGAGGATGGAGTGACTTATAGATGGAATGACAAATTATAAGTATGGGAAGCCTTTATAGACAGCCTTAGTGGCTAAGCAACCATAGGCAGTGACATTTCATTTCACTCTTGGAGCTAGACCTTGGTCAGGCTGAGCCCTAGGGCAGGTCTTGGGGGCCCCATCCATTGGCAGGGGAAAGAAAGAGAATAGGAAAGGTGTGTACCATGGGGAGAGAAGCAATGGTTGAGACATGCCCCAACCTCCCTTGGCAGTGTAGAAAGTGTATTTTAAAAAGCAGTTGGAATGTTTAAGAAAGACTAAAGATAAAAGGTGCAAAAATTTGTGGAGAGAGCTCTTGCTGAGTTGCAAGACCCCATAAGCTAAAAATGTAAATAAAATGTCATAGTTTGGAATTTAAAAGAAAAGAGGAAGCTTGCCTGTCTGGTGTACTAACCACTGAAACCATACATAGTGAACCTCTGGGTCAGTTGACCTCAGATGAAGAGATATTTGTAATTT
>LZPO01108464.1:0-16423 GCA_001675575.1 Neotoma lepida | reverse complement strand
CAGCCAAGCTGGTGGAAATGCATGAACTGTGGACCAATAACTGTGGAGCCCCCCATGGTGCTGAACTGGGCCCTCTTGAGACAGTTGTTTGGCTTGAAGTGTCTGAAGGCCCCCAGGCGGTGGGATCAGGATCTGTCCCTGGTGCAGGGGCTGACTTTTTGGAGCCCAGTGCCTATGGTGGGACACATGGCGCAGACTTGGCACAGGAGGAGGGTCTTGTCCTGCCTTGGCTGAGAGTGCCAGACTCTGGGGACTCATCATGGGAGACCTTATATTGGAGGAGGTTGGAGTGGGGGTGAGTTGAGGGGGGAGCTGGCAGGGAGGGAGGAGGGAGGAGAGGGGGATCTGAGGTTGGTATGTAAAAGGAGTGGGAGATCATTTTAATAATAAAAAGAAAAAAGAAAAAAAGAGAGCTGCTTGAGAAAATACATGTTCTACTAAACACCTCAACTCTAATGCAATTTAGTAAGCTCAAATTTAATGCTGACAAAGTAAATTCATCATCTTCCCTAAACCACTCTTCTTGATATTATTTCTTATTTACAAATGAACATTATCAATAAAATAATAAATAGTATAAAGAATATGACCTCCACTAAACACATACATGAACACAGAAGAAGAAGGCTTATAGGAAAGACACTAAAAGGCAATGTCTGAGTATTCGTATTTTAGGAGTTATAATTGTACTCTTATCTTCTTATTTATGTTTCCAAATGAATATAAATGGTTTTGCTTAGTTTGGGTGGGACAATAGGCTAAGTGCTGTTATATGGTAAGACCACTAGGTGAACTAACTACGCAGTCAAGCTGAGCTGCTAGGCTTAATTAATTAATTGATCAGCTGAGCCACAGGATACACTCTCTTACCAGATGGCACCACTGTTGGCTTTAACAATTGAATAGGGCTGGAGAAGGGATCCTGAGGTCAGAAGGAGTCATCACTTGGGATAGATTAGTGTAGCTTCTATGCTTTGTAGAAATAAACAATATATTTGAATCTGTTTATGTGGGCCTTTGACCAGGGTTTGAGTTTGATCTGAGAGCATTGCTAAAGTCCCAGGTACAGCTGAATTAGCCTGTGATCTTTGTCAAATTTGCAATGGTGACCATATCCTCTCTGGGTGAAACTGTGGGGTACCATTAGAGGCTGTTCTTGGAAGGCAGTTACCTAGGGATCCNGGAAAACCTCTTAAGAGTGGCCCAGTCAGATCGCTGGGTAGGCTATGCTATTAAATTCTACCTCTGTTCAGATACTACTGTAAAGTAGGCTGAGCTGTCCCAAGAACTGTGTGCTTTTCATTGAAGGCTCTGACATGTTTCCTTGATTTCTGTCTGACACCAGGGTAGTCTAGCATCCCCTTTATTTCTCTTGAAATGAGACAGGAGTGGGCTTCCTGGGAAGTATCTGGAATGTGACATAAGTAGCCTATTGACCTCAGGTCTCTTAGTCTATAGAAACTCTTGTGCCCTTGGAACTTTCTGTGTAGGGTTGTGCCCATCTGAGGAGGAGAGCATTGTTAAAGCAAGAGAGTTTGTCACACTCCCTTTATGAGGTTTGCATTCTGTTCTGTTTGCCATGTTAGTGGCTCTGACTTCATGGAGGTTTCACAGGGTGTTTTTGTCTGTGGATAGTTACTAGTGGAACTTTCTGTGGAGGGTAATGAAGCCTAAAACTCCTGTTCTGACATCTTGATGGGGCTCATGTTACTCAAGATGCTCACTCCCTTGATGGCAACACTGTTGTGACAATACACCCCAAAACATGAAGCAGTGGGGGCTTAGTTATTGAGAAAATAAGAAAATAACTGTGTGAATATAGATGTTCAGATTCTCTACTTCTCTGAGTGCATTATCACACTCCACAGCAAACCACTAGCCCAGGAGTAGGTGTCCAACACAAAACAAACTCCAGAATTCTCTCTCCCTCTCTCTCTCTTTCTCACTCTGTGTGTGTGTGTGTGTGTGCGCGCGCGCGCGCGAGCGTGCACACGTGTGTACTTTTCATTTCATTTTGTATTGTTTTAGTATTTTTTTATTAAGCTTTTGCTTGTTTTGATTTTTGCAGGCATTTGTTTTTGAGGAGAGAGAGAGAGTGAGAGAGAGAACGTAACATTCAGAGGGTAGGAAGGTAGGGGAGGATATGGGAAGTACTGGCGAGAGAAAAAACATGATCAAATGTATTGCATAAAACATATATATATATATACATATACATATGTATATGATAATGGGGGAAATTATTAAGGCAACTCCACGTAGTTAACTGAAGGTTTATTTAGGGATTTAGGGCAACTTACAGTAAGTAAAGGGGTTGGTCTCAGGGTCCAAGAGAGGTGAGGTGCAGTCCAGCGGTGTTCTCTGGAGAACTCTGCTTGGTCCACCCTCCAACGTCCGTGATCCAGGAACCAAGAGCTTCGGCACAGCCTGATCTTCTTCTTAAGGGCTCCTCTCTAGGCTCCGCCCCTGGGGGGGAGGTCCGAGATAGGCGTGGCAGTTACCGGAAGCCTCAGTAAGGGTTATGCTTCCAGGTCATAGCTGGAACTGCTGCCCACTACAATATGTATCCCAGCAGTTGAGAGCACTGGCTGGAAAAGAGTATTCAATTCTTTTAATTACTTTCTTAACATTTTTCTAGCCAATAGTCTGAACTAACATANAAATTTCTAAGGCTCAGTTCATGTTCTACACCACATATAAGCTTTCTTAACATATTGGTCTTCAGAGTTGTCTTTCTCCTCAGAACTTAAGAATTTTAGAGCTGGATGGAAACTTAGACTAGGCCATTTCTTAGTGACCACACAAGGCAATCACTTGTTCTTATTACAACTCTGTGAGAACTAAAAAACAGTTCTTCCCCTCTGTGACAGATGCAGCTAGAGCAGATGGTTTGGCAAGTGGATGGTGAGCTAATTGTTGGCTTCCAGCAGCCCCTTNGCCAGGAACAGCTGTACCAAGCACAACNGGCACTACACAACTTGTTCTGATCTCATCTTGTCTTTAAACATGATTTCATTTCTCCCTGCCAAATAGTATATATGCACATACAATATACATAATACTATGGTAATTTCTGAAGGCCAGAGATACAGTTATATACTTCCTTGGGTAAACCCCAGAATCCACAATAGACCATCATCAATGAGTGAAGGATAGTCGTATTAGAATTACTAAAGGTAACAATATCATGCTGTCATAGAAAAGTAAAATATAATTTGAGAAATGACTAATATCTGAACTAGATATGGATTTGGGGGTGAAGAGGGGATTAGTTTTATGAGATCAGTGAGATGAGTAATTTTTTCACAAGGTATTTTTGGAAAGAGAACAGCAGTTTGGAAATGTTACAAGGCAAAGGAGGAGGAATCAGGTTTAGAAAGAAAACCAGAGTCTAAAGAGAAGGACAAGTTGAATATTTCTGGCTTGTAAGATAGGAGAGAGGTCTGTTATTGTAACCAAAGGAAAAAGGACTGCCCACTGTAACAAACAGGAAGCTTGGAATGCTGTGCCTATATATTGAGACTTAAAGGGGAAAATAAAAGTATATACATGGTGAATATGATACAATCACTAAGCAGAGGCATGAGCAATTACATATCTGGAGAGGTTTATAAAACACTGGGAATATTCAGATATAATCTTTAGACTATGTCACTTTATTAATTTAATTGATTTGAATATGTAAATACCATATANATGAAATTAACTCATTTTAAGTATCCTCTGTAATTTGTGTTTTAGTTTTTTTTNAATCATGGTAATTTTCCTAATTTTATCAGTTTACTACTAGAAACACCATGTTTGAAGACAGCTTCTAATATTAACCCAGCTATTGAAAAATTAAGCTAGAAACATTTCTTATATGTGATCTTAGCCAATTTTCAGAGCAACACATCATATAACACTGACTCATCAGCACAAAGAGGAACTATATTGGATATTTGTAGAATTTTATATTTATGAACATATATGAATAAATGGTATTATTAAAAATACATAGTTGGAGATGTGAGAAAGATCATTAGAGAAATTAAAGAATGACTTTCTAGCAGGTAATAAATTTGGCTGAGGCACATGGATCTTTATGCTAGAAAAAAGTATCAACGTTATTAGGAAAAAAACAGTGTCTTAAATAGATGAGACAGGTTTATTTGTGGATTGGAAAAAAATATTAAGTATAGTTATTCACCCAGAATTTACTGTAGATTAAATGCAAGTCGTTATGAAATTTCCAGAGTTTTCTGTGATCTAGACTTGTATATTTTGAAACTTTTACTGAAATCCTTATGCCTGAGGATAGCTAAAAAGCAGTACTGGCAAAGAAGAGTAATTCTCTGGGAATTACAGGCTGTTCACTACACTGCCACAACAACTGCGAGTGTGTGTAATTGCTAGAGACATGGACACATCGGTCAATGGAATAGAACAGAAGACACAAGAATAGGCCNATACAAATCTTCAGCTGATTTTTGGCAGAGGTACAAAAGCAGTTCAGTAAGGGAAGGAAAGCCTGTTGAAGAAACAGAGCAAGAACAATTGCATGCCTCTAGGAAAAAAAAAAAAAGGAAAAGGCCTTAGCTCATACCTTACTCAAAAATTAACGCAAAATGATCCTGGCTTAAATCTGAAATACAATATCAAAGAGAAAGTAAGTAAGAGAGAGAGAGAGAGAGAGAGAGAGAGAGAGAGAGAGAGAGAAAGAAAGGAAGGAAGGAAGGAAGGAAGGAAGGAAGGAAGGAAGGAAGGAAGGAAGGAAGGAAGAAAAAGCTATAGAAGAAAGATATCAAGTCTAGAATAAGGAGGGACGTTCTTACCTATCTGTCATAAAAAAGCACAATTGTTGGATTGTTTTGTTTTGAAACAAAGCTTACTATTTAGTCTGGATTGGAACTGCTGGTTCATGACAATTCTCCTGACTCAGCATACAATCTTTATAAAAATAAAAAAAAAATGACAAGACTTCATAAAATTTAAAGCAGTAAGAATATTCCTCCAGAGCATGCTCTCTAACACTCTTTCTATACATTTTAAAAGTTGCTTCACAGGCCCCTAAGATTTCTCTATGTGTGAAGTTATTAAGAGTATTTTCCCAATTACAAACTCATTTTTACAAGCTTTATTGTTATTTCTGGACAGACAATATTTCTCTTCTCCCACCATTAACAGACTTTTGGTTGATGACTACTGCAGTGGTGCACATATGCGGTTCTTGAGTAGAATGGGATCACATGTGTATTTAATTATTCTGATTAACCTATGGAATCTATGTAAATCATCATCTGAAAATCCCTACTTTCAACAGGTGATGTTTTCAGCAGTCAGCACATAATATCACCCCCTGATTTATAGCAGCCTGGGTTGCAAGCCGAAAATTTATCAAATGGAAAGGAATAAGGAACCCAGAAGAACCACTGTTAGGAAGTTTTTAGTTCTGTGTCTTGTTGCGGGGGAAAGTAGTTTTACAATCGCCAAGTTGAATAAGTTATTACCACATAATGTTCTTGCTTTGCCCTAAAATGGTGCCTACCTTCTCAATTTTATAGCCCTTAGAGATGGTTGGCTAATGTAGAAGAATGTTTTTTATTAAAAGGGAACAAAAAAAATTGAGTCTACATTTTTCTTGTATTGCTTTTTGTGATTATTTATTTATTTATTCATTGGTAAGGGAAGGTGCTAAAATCTTCCGTGTTGATAATATCTTTCAAAAACTGATGCTGCTTCTCACATGCCATTAAACTACTCCCTTTATCTTTGAAATTGATGGGGAGGCAAAATATTTATACTGTGTTGCTTCTGCTTTTTAAATTGCTTTCTGAAAGGAAAAGTGAAAACAAAAATAAATATGTTTGTGACTCCCAACATACAAAAATAATACATTTTTCAAGGATCATTAAAGCCTTNGATCTTGGCTATATTTAGATAGTTAGCGTCAGAGTGACAATCTATAGCATCTTGTGTTTTAAACTCTTAGAAAAAATAATTTTGCTTTAATTAAGAAAACCAAAATTNTTATTAAAGGCAAAAATCAACAGATAATCTGCAGATAAATGTCTTTTCGTTTTCGTAGGCAATTTAGAGTTGTTTTTAATATTATAAATCATAGATGTCATCAATATCAAAAAACCGAATTTATTTTAAAGAGTCCAATTTNATTTTCAGGTACAGAGCAGCTGGAAATATTCTTTCAAAGTCATAATATAAATGTAGCAGTTTTTTTTTTTTTGACCACCAGCTCCCGAATAATGACATGGAGACTTCTTATTAAGTATGAAAGCTTGGCCCTATTGGCCTTAGCTTAGGCTTGTTCCCAACTAGCTCATAAAACTTAAACTAACANATTTATATTAATCCATCACATGGCTCATTACCTGTCTTCCATACTGTATGTCTGATTTCCTCCTTGTCTAGATGGTGAATCCCCTGCCTCTCAGATTCTCCCCCCTCACCCTCACCCCCATCCCCCCAACCCGGATCCTCTCACACCCAGTGCTGCCTATCCTCTCCTGCCTAGCTGTTTATTAAACCAATCAGAAGGTGCCTTAGGCAGATGAGGTAAAACAGACACATCTTCACAGCGTACAAAAAGATTATCCCACAACAATGCAACACTTACTTATAATGTTAACTCTAACAGCATTTATAATGTATTTAAAAAAATGAACCATTTCCCAATTCTAGTGGGGCTTCAGATTTTCTTTTTATCATCAGTATTTCCTCTTGCTTGTAAACCTCCATGCAAGAAAGAAAACGGACTGGACAGAGAAGAAAGCTAAACCAAAGTCAAGGACGAGAAAACAGGTTCCAAAAAGAAATCTCTGACCTTGTAAACATGTTATTCCTCTGTTTATATGCACAATGCTAGCCACGCTTAGAGTGAGCTTGCTGACATGTAAGTTTACCATGTGCCCAGTCTCCCTTCTTTAGCACCAATTTGTTCATAGCTTGAAATTGGCAGGGAATCTGAGGTCCATACTTTCTTTGATAGTGTTGCTGCAATGGCTTATCATCCACAAATCAATGGTAAGAAAGCATTCAGGAAGGGAGCAGCCATAAAGGCCAGCAGTGAGTGTGGCTNATTCTGACTTAGTGAAGAAGCCTCAGTTGTATTTGTTTGATTATTGGGTGCTCTGTGAAATCCAATGATGAACTTTTTAACCTTGGTCGAAAATATTGATTGACACGCCTGCACTTCTCTGACACCGCTTGTGACTTCACAGAGGGAAAAGGAAGCTCATAGATTTGGTTTCCTTAGCAACAACAACCTGCATGCTACCCAAGAAAAATGTATTAATATGACGCCAAAGGCNTCCTTATTCCTAGTTCTTGTGTAGAGAATATGCTGAAATCCTCACAAGAAAGTGTCTTTCCTTCAAGTAAATGTAAGTTTTCTTGTTATTGATAATTCTCAATTTGATTAAATGGAAACAAAGTAATTAAGTGNGATAATTAATTACAAAACTGACCACAGAATTAACTATTGCAATTTATTATTTTTCATTTTAACCTCTGTATAATTTAATATAAGTAATGGTTTCAAGTAAAATAATAATTTGCAATAGTTAATTCTATAAAGAACTAAGAAATTAAATGTTTTGAAAACAAATTGCAAAATTTACACATTATAATAANTTAAAGTACTGTTAAATTATTTATATTTTAATGTTGCTTTGTGGGCTATATTTGTCAATATTTCACTAAGGAAATAATTTCTAGTGTTTTATTGAAAATTTTGGCATCCATATTTATCAGGAAGATTGGCCTTTAATACTGTTCTCTTGCTGGGTCTTTGGTTTGGGTTTCAAGGTAATACTGGATTTGTAAAAAATGATTTGTAAGTATGTTTTCCTTTGGTATTCTAGTGAATAATTTGAGGAGTATGGTGGTAGTTCTTTGGAGGTCTGAGAAATCTGTACTGGGCTTTTTTTAGTTGTGAGATTTAATTTTTTTTCTGTCTTACTAGTCTTTATGAGTCTGTTTAAATTAGTTACTTTATCCTGATTTAGCTTTCATAGATCATGTGTATCACGAAATTCATCCATTTTTGAGGAGTTTCCATTTTAGTAGAATATAGGGTTTTTAAAAGNATGTCTTCATGATTCTACAAATTTCTTCAGTGTCTTGTAATTTCCTCCTTTCCTCTCTAATTTTATTAATTTGTGTCTTCTCTTCATTTCTTTTGGTTTAATTAACTAAAAGTTTGTCAATCTTCTTAATCTTTTCAAAGACCCAATTCTTCATTTCCTTGCTTCTTTGTATGTTTTTGTTTCGATTTCATTAGTTTCAGCTCTGATTTTGATTATCTCTTCTCATCTACTGTTTTGGCACATTGTTTGGTCTTATTTTTCCAAGGCTTTTGGTTGCATCATTAAGTTATTAATCTGAGATCACTCATATATTTTGATGCAGGCACCAGAGTTATAAAGTTTCTTCTTAGAACTGTCTTCATCAGGTCATATTTAGGTATATATTTTCATTTTCATTCAATTCAATGAAATTTTAAATTTTCCTTTAGATTTCTTCATTGACCCAATTGTCATTCAGTAATGTGTTATTTTGTTCTCATAACTTTTTAGTCTCTGTAGTTTCTTTTGTTGTTTATATCTAGTTCTAATCCATTGTAGTTATACAGAATGCACCATATGATTTCAACTTTACTATATTCTTCTATATTTCCCATATTTGTTTCTTTGTGTCCAAATATATTGCTGATTTTAGAAGAATTTTCATGGGCTGCTGAGAAGAATGTGCATTCTTCAGTGTTTAGATGTAATTTTCTATAGATGTCTATTAGGTTCATTTGATTTATGATATCATTTAACTCCAATGTTTCTATTTAATTTTTGTCCAGATGACCTGTCCATTTGTGTGAATGGTTTACTGAAATCACCGAGGTTTCAATGTATTGCAGTTAAACTGTGGTTTTAGATTTTAGTATTTCTTTTTAGGAAATTGGGTGATCTGTGTTTGGTCATATATTATAACTGTAATTTGATTGGATTGTTGTTTTAATGAATTTTAAGTGAGCCTCCTTAACTCTTTCAACTAGTTTTGGTTTGAAGTTTATTTTGTTATATATTAGAATAGTTACAACTGCTTGCTCTTATTTACATTTGCTTGGAATACTTTTTCCATTCTTTTATCCTAAGGACCCCATTGTTGATAGTGAGGTACTTTTCTTGTAGGCAGGAACAAGATGGATCCTGTTTTATAATCCAATATGATAGTATTGTCGATTTATTGGGTAATTGAGATCATTTTTATTAAAAGTTAATCTTGAACCCTGTGNACTAATTTCTGTCATTCTGTTATTTTGTGGTGTATTCTTAGAGATATTTTGATTAACTATACTGTAATTGTTTACTCATTCCCACTTAACTCTTGGATGTGTGCCAACAAAATTCAAAAACACATAAAAAGATCATCCACCATGATCAAGTCAGCTTCAACATATGCAAATCAATAAAAGTAATCCACAATATAAATAAATTATAAGACAGAAACCATACAATCATTTCATTAGAGGCAGAAAAGGACTTTGACTAATTCTAAGATCTATTAATGATAAAAGCCCTGGAGAATCTAGGTGACAAACAACAAGCCCACAGCCAATATCGTACTAAGTGGAGAAAATCTTAAAAACATTTTCACTAAAATCAGAAATAAAACAAGGATATCCAGATTCCCCTCTGTTGTTCAATATAGTGTTTAATGTCTTAGCTAGAGCAATAAGGAAAAACACATAAAGGGAATAACAAATGGAAAAAGAGTAAGGCAAAATATCCTTATTTGTGGATGATATTATTACATATATAAAAGACTCTAAAAACCTCTACCAGAAAATTTCTACAATTGATAAATACATTTATCAAAGCATTGCTGCAAAATTAAAATACAGAAATCAATCATTAATCTTTCTATATACAAATGACAAACATACAAAGACATCAGAGAAACAATAGCCTTAAAAATACTGTGTAGTAAATTCAACAGAGCAAGTGAAAGAGTTGTATAATGAAAACTTTAGGGCATTGAAGAAAGAAATACAAGGAGATGGAAAGACTTACTAATGCTAATGGATTGGTAGGACTAATATCATGAAAATCGCCACTCTACCAAAAGGATACTAGAGATTTAACGTAATACCCATCAAAATTCCCATGCAATTCTTCACAATATTGAAATAAAATCTTAAAATTCATATGGAAACACAGAAGACCTAGAATAGGCAAAAATTACTACCAATAAATACATTGCTGAGGGTATCACCAATCTGTTTTTAAGCTATACTGCAAGGATAGAGTAGTAAAAAAACATCATGGTAGTGGCACAAAACAAACATATTGCTCTGGGGGAAATTTAAAAACCAGATAAAAGCTCACTCTCATATAGCAACCTGATTTTTTACACACTTTGCTAGTAGTTGATTTTCATTATACAAACAGTAAAAATGTTTCCCACAAACGTGTATTTGTTCCTAGGAGTATCCCTTAGGAAATATATCCAGAAATAAGGTTTCTGGGTCCATATGGATATTTTAGGTTCTGGATCATAGTAACAGTTTCAAATAAATAAATAAATAAATAAATAAATAAATAAATAAATAAATAAATAAATAAATAAAATAATCTTGTCTTCTGGTATGGAGTCACACTGACAAGGCATTAACTTCATGTATGGAATCATTAATAACTACTGAAAACGATATATTTGATTTACCCACTCATTATTGCTATGAATAAACTCAAATGTTAATTAGCCACTTACCTTTTGGGTTTCATGAATAGTTTGTGTGTCTTGACCAATTATCTGAGGCTTACTTTAGGTTATTTTTTCTCTGCAAAATAGTTTAACGCTTTCACAAATTAAGAATGCCACAGCCTGTTACATTGTGTTTCAAATACATTTCCTTTTCTAACTTGATATTTTTCTTATATGTTGTTGTTGTTGTCGTTGCTGCTGCTGCTGCTGCTGCTGCTGTTACAGAATCCCACAGCCAGACATTATACAGAAAGTGAGAGACAGCCCTGTAAATGAATCTTAAAGGGTCTTATTAATTGAAAACACCAGGCCAGGTATTGAGGTAAATTCTGAATGATCAGAGAGACAGAACAAGCCACAGCCTACCTCACCTTGCCAACTCCTCAGCTGATCTTGTTTCCTCAGACTGCAGACTTCTGAGTCCTCTCTCGAATGAATCTCAGCTCAACTGCTGCTCAAAGCCTGAAAGCTTAAGAAGCCTTCTAGTTCCTGGTCCTCACACCTTATATACCTTTCTGCTTCCTGCCATTACTTCCTGGGATTATAAGGCATGTGTCTTTTCCAAGCAAGACATGAGATCTCGAGTGCTGGGATTAAAGGTGTGTGCCATCATGCCTAGCTCCGTTTTCATTGTGGCCTTGAATCCACAGAGATCTGGATGGATCTTTGCCTTCGGAATGCTAGGATTAAAGGTGTGTGTGCCACCATTTTCTGGCCTCTATGTCTATCTAGTGGCTGTTCTGTTCTCTGACCCTAGACGAGTTTTATTAGGGTACACAATATTTTGAGGGACACAATATATCACTACACAGCCCTAAGTGTGATGTCTCCTGCAAATCCTTCCCTTCAGTAATCAGGGAACCCTGCAAAGAGGAGGCAGAGGAAATGGAATGGCTCTTTTCTTTCCATTTGGCTCTATTTGTTTTTATTTGCTGGTTTGTCCAAGTCAAATGTGTTAGTTTTCCTATATCTTACTATATTTTGTTTTATTTCAATTTATTGTAGTATTATCCCTTAGAGACCTGTTTGTTTTCTAATGAGTAATAAAAAGGGGGAGAGTGAATCTGGATAGAAAGGGATGTGGGGGGAGGGGACTGGGAGGAGTGGAGGACGGGGAACCATAACCAGGATGTATCATACGGGAAAATAATCCATTTTCAATAAAAGGAAAAAGAAAAACTTATAAAGAAATAAAAAAAGTATTTTGGTTCTAAGCCCAGTCTACCAGAGGTTCAAAATCCCAGCTCTATCACATGCTGGTTCCAAAACCCTTGAGTGTCTTATTTTCAGTTCTCTATACCAAGTATGTGATAATAGAACCTGACTGAAACACCTGTTATGATAAAAGAATAAATAAATAAATCTACTCTAAATCACTTGGAAAATAACACATATTATTATATAGGTGTCTTTCATTGTTGTTTAGTGACAGTCATGTTGCTCTGCTTTATGTGAGTCTTAACATTGAATCTCCATTATAGTCCTCATTTAGTGATCTATTNAATATTAATCAATATAAGGTAATTCCACACTTTCTCTTGAGAAGAAAAAGTTCTACTGTATTAGAGACATCTAAAACTCATTGTATCTTGCCCATTTAATTTTGTTTTTATAAGTAATGCTTCACCAAAAATACTGACTTTCTTGACTTCCAAATCAGCAGGATGAAAGGGAGATATTATAAACGTTAATATAAATGTACATGTTAAAGTGATTTCTAATTCATTTTTATTTCACACATCATTGTGTCTTCAGTGATGGCTTTATCCAGTCTACAAACTAGGATTCTAAGAATGCCTCTCACAGCTTATAGTCTGTAGACACCTGTATGTAGATAATATTGACTAGGCCTTTTTAAATGCATTTTAGGTTCTTAGTTGCTAAAGGATGCAAAGTTTACCAAGAGAATATAACATAGATTCTGACTTTTTAATAAGAACGTCCTGTGATAGAATATAAGTAGCTCCAAGAACAGATTTTGTGAAATTGCAGCCAAGTGTGGAACTCAAAGGAAACCTGTGGCAATTTCTATGACTGTGGCTACTGTGTTATGGGAAAAAGAGAACAAATTCTGCCAATAGAGAGAAATGTTATCAGATTACAGTGTGAAGTAGTAGAGTAGGAATCAGAGAGTGGAAAGAAAGTGTGGACATGTCCAGATATGCCACCAGTCCACCAATAACATCTTTAAAATAGGTAGCTGCCATGTGCCACCCTGCCTGGCTTTTAATATGGGCACTGGGGATCCAAACTCAGGTATCTCTGTTTTTGCAACTGATACTCTACTGATTGAGCTATCTTTATCTTTACCCTTGCCTTGACTTGTTTTAGATACTTGTTTGATACATATGATTCATAAAAGTAATTTCTACCAGATCAAATAAACTCATGAAAAATAAGTGCCNTCAACACTTTAACATGACCTTTTGTTTCCTGAAGATTATTCATGTAACTAGAATCTTTCTTTTTGAAGCTTGATTTGGCTTGGTCATTTACATCTATAGGTTGAATGTCCCATAGCCCTTGGAACCAGAAGTGTTTAGATTTGAATATTTTTAATTTTGGAATATTGTATACACATAATAGATATGCTGAGAACTAGAATCTAAGTACAATATTCACTTTGTTTCATATATACCTTATACACATAACTTGAGGTGAAGGTTGCAGAATATTTTTAGTGCATCTGTATTTTTACTATACACTTCATAAGAGACAGCAATAGTCAGACTTCGGAGAATTTCAATTTCAGACTTGAATTGGTGATACTAACTTTGTATAACAATCACTCACCCTCAGTGAGGTATTTGGCATAGCCCCATCCTGAACCCACAGACTAGTTTAATGCCCAGTAGATACCGAGATATCATGAAAAATCACTATTATAGAACAACAAACAGTAAATCTGAACTAGAAAGTGGCTTTCTTAATGGCATCATCCTCTGGCAAGGCTACAGTACGATGGGAATGACCACAGGCATGAGATCAGAAGTTCTGTTTCAGACATGAGCAATCTGAAGCAAATTACACTCTCCCCTAAGCCCAGGCAATGATGTTAACTCTTAACTCATATAATTATTATGTTGTATGTGAAAGATCTCTGCCTCTTCGACATACTACAAACACTCAGAATAGCAGCTCAACCCAATTCTAAATGTTCATTTAATTTCTATTCTAATTCAACCCTTCATTTAATTTCTATTCTAATTCAAACCTAATTTCATAATTCATACCAATGTTAGCATTGTTTTCCCAAAGTATGTGCAGTTTCAATAATGTCCTTTTATACCACAGAGGTATGAAAAGTCCTGGAACATATATATTTGATATACAATCCACTAAATACCTGGGGAAGTAATTTAATAAATGTCAATGATCTGAATAAAATTAATAGCAAACACTATGTGTCAGATGCTGTTATAAATGCATTACCTAGATTAATTTATTCAGTCCGTACTATAAGCTAACAAAAAAAGAGCTATTTATGTTCACTGTGCCTCAGGCAAAACAACAGAGATAGCAGAATCTGCTCAGTTTCAGAAAAGATGCTAAAATAATAAGCAGTCTGATTTTGTGCAGCTGTTCTTTGTATCGCCAGCTTTAGCTGAAGAATACAGGGGACCACTCCAGATTCAGGCTGCAGAATGCACAGAATCATCCAGGTGGCTGGTTGGTAAGAAAGGTGCACAACAGCTAGAGCTATAAGCTTTTACAACTAAGGAGGAGGTCAGCCTAATCCAACTCCAATACTGTTAATCAAAACAACATTTCCGTAAATCACTGGGGATTGTGAATGATAAAGGAAATTTTCTTCCTTTCAATTTTCACTCTTTTGATTTTGTGTATTCTCCAAGTTAAGGACCTTCTTTTTTTGATACACTGAGAAAGGGTATAGGTTTTTTCTCAAAATCTATCAAAGAATTGCAATTTTTAGGGATCTCATTCTAAGACACCAAAAGAACAGAATAAAGAGAGACTTGTGTTGGATACATTCCATGGTTTTTGGTGACATTTTCACCACAGAAGTGGCTATGGTTCTTTTTACTTCTAAACTTGCAACTCTAAATATGTTAAAATGGCTTTAAACTATGAGAAATATTAAATATTGTTGAATTAGCTTGAAGAAATGATCAGCATTTAGGATAGTCAGATATTTTGAAGCATAATGAAAGAAGTACTTCAAATAGAAATGACATTTGGCAGAATATATAATGATTATGCAATTAGAAAATTTTTGGAAAGCTTACATGTATTAAATTTTCTACTNTGGTAATGAAAGAATACTTCTAAGGGCATATAGTCACATTATACCTTCAATAAGGAAGCAGAAAACAGGAGCTCAGATGACTTCCTCCTTTTTGTGCAATGTAAGATTCAAACCCAAGGAATGATGCTGCCCACTTTTAGGGGTGGGTCTACCCATCTCAATTAACCCACTCATAATAATTTATCACAGACATGTGCACAGTTCTGTCTCCTAGGTGATTCTATATTCTGTCAGAGTGACTATCGATATTAACCCTCACACATTGTGATTCTTGGTTGTCAACTTGACTATATCTGGTATAAACTAAAATCTAGAAATCGAGAGCACACATGTGAGAGATTTTCTGCTTGGTTTGAAGTGTGTGAATCCACTTCTAGTCCAGACCTTTGAAGTAGGAAGGCACACACCTTTAATCCAGATCTTAAGGTGGGAAGAAATACCTTTAATATGAATCAAACCTTCTACTGGGAGTCTACATAAGGACATAGAAGAAAACTTTCACTCTTTGCCTTCTTGCTAGCATATTCATTCTTTTCCTGGCATTGGAGCCTACTTCTTTGAGGATTCCAGCACATACATAAAACCAAATGAGACATCCAGCCTTGTGGTACTGAGTAACTACTAGATTCTTGGTTTTCCTATTCACAGCTAACCGTTGTTGGATTAGCTGGACTGCAGCCTGTATATCAATCCAATGAATTCCATTTATGTATGTGTGGAGCAGGGGGAGAAAGATGCAGAGATTCATTCCTTAAATTTTGTGACTCTAGAGAACCCTGAGTAATACACATATATTTGCATATAAAATGACTTTTTAGTTAGATGAATTATTTACTACAAAATTAACTTTATGTAAATGCTAATAACAAATGACAGATGAGAAAAAGACAATCAATAGAGGAAGGAAAAACATTTTCATGTTTCAGAAGCAGCAAGTTCAAGTTTGAAAAATATACAGCAAGACAGAAAAGGACCAAAGAAGACTTTCAGACATTCCCTAACCATTCAAGGATTGTGAACTCCATTCAGAGTTAGTGGTTCTCATACATAAGAGCATTGGAATCACCTGAAGGATTTGCTGAAACCCAGCACTGGTCCCTGACTTCTCAATGATTTCATGACTAGTGAATTCCTTGGAATTGCTAAAGCTGTTTCTAGGGAGCACAGTTTGGGAGCTTCTACTCAAAAAGGAACCTCTGAATAACTTCCAACAGGGGAGAGATTCCTGTGCAGACAATNCAGTTGTACTATAGAGTTCATCATGGATTCAAGAGGTGATTATGTAAAGGATGGCAAGAACTGTCTGCTGCTGTATACTATGGCAGTGAAGGGAAAGGGCAGCCAAGAGCTTCTGAAAACTGATGATTCCTCTCAAGGTTCTGACTGAAATACCTAGGT
>LZPO01108463.1:45266-62455 GCA_001675575.1 Neotoma lepida | reverse complement strand
AAGCAATATCCCAGGTCCACACTGTGAGAAGCAGCATCCCAGGTCCACACTGTGAGAAGCAGCATCCCCAGGACCACACTGTGAGAAGCAATATCCCAGGTCCACAACTGTGAGAAGCAGCATCCCAGGGACACACTATGAGAAGCAGCATCCCAGGGACACACTGTGAGAAGCAGCATTCCAGGGACACACTGTGAGAAGCAGCATCCAGGACCATACTGTGAGAAGCAACATCCCAGGACCACACTGTGAGAAGCAGTCTCCTAGAATCAACCCTTATTTATTTTTGGTTCCTTATACTCTGTATAATATTACTATTCCCCAGAATCTAAAAGACATACTTCAGGAAAAGATACTTGGTACCAATCTGCTCTACTTGAAGTGTAGGTGGGAAAGGTGCTTGGAAAGGGAAGTTATTTTTCCCCTAAGATGCTTTTCTCTGTGTTAGATGTCTATTTTTTCCCACCTCCTACGTTTCACAAAGTTAGTACTCTGTCAAGACTAGAGTCTTCAGTTTTAAAGAAGTTGAGCGTAGAAACAGCAGATAAAAATGTACATCAAGCACAATACATTTTTATGCCATGATATTGAGGTTTAGTTAATGGACTCTGAATATTTGACCCAATATTTAATATGCCATCAAGATAAGGAGAAAAACACTCTCTTGGACATTCAATTGGAAAGGCGGGACATCAGCGGTATCTCAGGATAATGTCATCTGAGATGCATGCTGCTGGAGGTTTTGGGGAGAAGCCATAAGGAACTGGAAAGGATCTCTAGAAATGACAAGACAAATCAAAGTGAAGCTGTTGACTCTGGAGCTAAAGGACTAGCAATTGGGGAGAGGGTGGCTTTATTTGCTCACAATAGAGGCATCAAAGTCTGGAGTCAGTCTGCTCTAGTGGATAAGTGTTCCAGTGAAGTGGAAAATGCAGAGCTTAGAAGCCAGGCTGTCCTGGCTTTCACTTACTAGTTGTGTGAATCTGGGCCAGCTCCTTCATCCTCTGAACATCTTTATTTTTTCCCCTGCCAGGGAATGATGTTCTAGTAACTGCTTTGATGGTGGTTGTAAGGGTCACAATGATGGTTTCTACCAATGTCAGTCACTTACTGGATGATAGGGGGATAGGAAAGAAATGGAAAGTCATGTAATGGTAATGGTTATAATAATCCTTCTATGTTCTGTCCCCTCTCACAGTTTCAGAAGTCCAACAGAAAGGTACAAGACCCTCAGTTTGGCTTTGGTCCCCTGAGAGCACCACTGTTGTTTTTTTGGGTACCCCCAGATGCTTGAACTGATGTTGGACCAGAAGATAAACCTCAGAGAACCTCCATGTTTGGCTATCCCAAGATCAGTTCTCCTGGGGTAAGGAAAACGTGTCGTTTGTAGCCAGACTTTGCTTCCCCAAATGCTATGCAAGAATACAGTATTGGTCTGGAACATTCTTTCACCAAGAGTTCACTACAAGCACCCATTGTCTCTTATGAAAATAGAATGGGGCAAATTCCCCCCACCCCTGGCATTCTCCACCAGGGACTACACCAGGTTTTGTATTCTCTGCTGGCATTATTATGTGCCTAAGTTGGGTTGTTGGTGGTTCAGATGAGTCAGTCATGGCAGTGACTAGGCATTTTCTCATTATTTACTTAGACTGGTGTGACTTCATGTTTCCTAGCCATCATCTCTCCCTCTCTTCAAAACTTCTGCAGCTCTGTGATGTGTCAACACTGACAAGTTTCACTCATGTGCTGTATTTCCAGCCTCCTGGTCATTAACAAAGGTGTAAAACACTGGTGGGGGGAAATGAGACATTTTGGGATTTTTTTTTTAATAACATAAGAGTACATTAGAGATGTGAAAATGACCCAGGATAAAGAGGGAAAAAGCACACCTTAGTAATGGGATTCTTTGAGCTTGACAACCATGGTTATTATTCTGGGTGGTGATGGACAGGTACTTTTTTTTTCTTCAAGAAAGGGTATTTTAAATATTATGTTGACTATTAGATGCTGGTCAGGGTACATAGTACTGCCTTTCACTTTGTTCAGTGTTTCACAGTGTGACACCTGACTTCTGGATACTCCAGGAAAGATGGGTAAGAGATGAAAAGTTCACCCACTCTTTTCCTTTAACTTAATATATATATATATATTACATCTATCCAATTTTGTGTGTATGCACATGCGCATATAAGTTCCACAGCTTGTGTGTGAAGATCAGAGGGCAGCTCGTGGGAGTCGAGGCTCTCCTGCTACCAGGCAAGTATTGTGGACGGGACTCAGTTCTTCCGGCTCAGTAGCACATGCCTGTGCCCGATGAGCCAACTCACTGGCCCACTTATTTTGAACTCTCTAAATTGGTGAGTTATTTTATGCTTTTACAAGACAAACTGTTTAGGGGGTTTGTGGCATGTCCAGTTTCACAATAACTGGTCAAATGATAGCAGATGCACAGACTGCCCGGCTTTCCTTTGAAGCTAGATTAGCCTGCGTTCCTACCATCCTGCTTCTTACACAGTGCCGAGAAACTCTGATCCCCAATAACCAGCAGCTTCAAAGCCTGGACCTGTCACCTGAGCACAGCAACCCCAGTGAAATTACACCAATAAGGAATGGCACACCTACTCTATATGACACCAGCTTAGTTACTACATAATCTATGCAAGGGTCCAAGCAGCATTATTATATCGGATGAAGTTGTACAATTATATCATGTGTACATTATAGATAAAAATAAAACCATAAAAAGAAAATAAGCTAAAGACACGTAATAAACTGAATGAGGAAAGCCACTGGCATGAGATGAAGGGGCACCATGAGGGATTGAGGTTTGGGGTGTGGAGAACTCGCACCTCAGGGTCAACAGGATGACTTTTTTTTAGGTGAAGGGAAAAAATTACAGAACCACTGATGTTTGTCTCTCATTCACTTTTACCTCTGTTCTTGTGATGCTTAAGTATGCATTTTGACGTCCATGAGGTTCTCTGTTCATGCGTATATAGTCAAAGACCTTGGCAACGGAGACATTGCTCCACGAAGCTTCAGAGACCACGGGACAGCCAGGGAGAGCTGAAAGGTGACAGGGGAAAGAATTCACATAGTTGGAAAACGAGAGAGAAAATTCCAGACCAGAAAACAACGTGAGCCAAACACTGGAGATTATAAAGTGATAACAAGTTCCTGAAACTGGAAAGAAACGGACAACCCAAGGAGGAAAGAATGTATCAGAAAATGGGCAAACAGGCCAAGGCGGGTGGTTGGAGAGGGCATAGGTAGCACCTTCTAGTCAATCAGTCTGAGGTGAGACCTGACAGGAAAAGAACACAAAGTGAGGAAGGATCACGGTTAATGGTCAAGAATGTTTTGAGGGCTCTGAGGGGTGATGTCATGTAGAAGGAAACCATACTTGTCTAGAGCCTGAATCCTGAATTGAATGGGCAGATGTGAGACCAGGATCTCAGTAGAAATAATGGTCCCATACCATTCAGGTAAGAGAGGGTCATATGGCTCACATATGGGGTGGGCACTGAGGCTGTCACCAGTGTCATTGTTCAGGAGGCTAATCCCAGTGGAGAACACCGTATACCGAGGTGGCTAAGGCTCTGGGTCACACACCCAGTTTTGGACAAGCTTTACTATTAACTCAAGCTGAGTGACCACCTATGAGGTGTTCTAACCACTCCTTCCTGTTTTCCCACCTGCCCTGTGGGGAGAATAGTTCCCAACAGGTATGGTGAGGAGTTGTTGGATAATGTTCTCCAATCCTTTGCAGGGGACTTTCCACAGGATATGTAGGAAGGGTTTATTTTGTTGTTGTTTTTTAATTAGTGAACAGTTTTTGAAAACAAACAAACAATAATTGGTTTAGATACTCTTTGAAAACAAACTTTAAAGAAATATGTGTGAAACAATTTTCTGCTTATCTAGTTTTCTGTTATATTTATTTATTTGCCCTCACTTCATGACTTTAAAAGTAAGCATTTAATTCCATGGAGGTTTCTTTGTTTGAGACCCCCATCCCCTTCTTCTCTACAGGCTGATACTCTGTGGATAGTGATGGGTCCCCGGCCTTCACCAGGGTGTCTTCACACATAGATGGTGGGATCCACACAGAGCTCCAAGAAGGATTCCAGGAGATGCCTGTGTGGCCAGTCGAGGAATCAACATAGGAGAACCTCTGAGGTAGGAAAGAGATTTTTCTTCCAAACCCAGAGTTTGGACTCTTGTCTTTGTAACTGATGTCTTCATTCCATCATCTGAGGAGATGCCATGATGGTTGCTTGGCATCAAGATTGGGAAGGCTCAGCCTGGTGTTTGGGTGTGGATCTCTGCATCTGCTTCCATCTGTTACTGGATGAAGGCTCTATGATGACAGTTAGGGTATTCACCAATCTGATTACTGGGGTAAGCCAGTTCAGGCACCCTCTCCACTATTGCTAGTAGTCTGCTGGGGTCATCCTTGTGGATTCCTGGGAACTTCCCTAGCATCCGTGATCATCCTATCCCCGTGATGTCTTCCTCTATTATGGTATCTCTTTCATTGCTCTCCCACTCCATCCCTGTTCCAGCTCGACCATCCCATTCCCTTATGTTCTCATCCCCCATCCCCTATCCTCCATTGCCCACCCCTCATCCCCAGTTTACTCATGGAGATCTCATCTATTTCCCCTTCCCAGGGTGATCCATGCATCCCTCTTTGGGTCCTCCTTGTTAGCTAGCTTCTCTGGAGCTGTGGGTTATAGTCTGATTATTCTTTGCTTTACATCTAGTATCCACTTATGAGTGAGTAGATTACCTCACTCAGGATGATATTCAAGGGGCATCAAGGTCATGAGGAGGAAACCTACAGTAGACAACCAAACCAAACTAGTGGGAACTCATGAAATTTAGACCAACAGCTGTGGAGCATCCACAGGACTGGACTAGGCCCTCTGCATAGTGAGACAGTTATGTAGCTTGATCTGCTTAAGGGGCCCCCTAGCAGTAGGATCAGAATCCATCCCTGGTGCATGAGCTGGCTTTTTGGAGCCCATTACCTATGGTGGGACACTGCACAGCCTTGAGTCAGGGGGAGGGGCTTGGACCTGCCTCTATTGAATGTACCAGGCTCTGCCAACTCCCCATGGGATGCCTTACCTTCTTGTAGGAGGAGGGAAATGAGGGGTGACTTGGGAGAGGGAGGCTAAAGGGGTGGGAGGAGGGAAGAGGGGGATCTGTGATTGGCATGTAAAATGAATAAAAAATTTTCTTAAAAAAATAAAAGGTGGACAATAGAAAAAAAAGATTGGGAAGTGGGTGTCAGTTTTGTTGCTTTGATCTCAGCTCTGCGGCTATGTCATAAGGGTTTGAAAGCAGAGAAAGAAAAGTTTCCAAACTTCACTTCCTTCTACCTGTGTGAAATACAAGAAAGTTGATTCCCCTTACATCGTGTCACATTGAGGTCTTTCTCTGGCCTTGTAAGGAGGAAGTTGAGAGCACTCAGCTCCTTCCTATTAGTGTGAGTGATAAGACAATTCTGAGGAATGAAGTTAATTACCATGATTTTTAGTGTTGGCTTCAACTCATGTGATTGGTGATTGACCAAATATAAAATTTGTTCTGGTGTGGAGATTTATTTGCAAACCCAAGTTTTTAACTTATTTGTATTTAAATTTTTAAAAGTGCCTCTGTGTGTGTGTGTGTGTGTGTGTGTGTGTGTGTGTGTGTGTGTGTGTGTGTTTGCATGTACATATGAATGCAGGTGCTCATACAGGTAAGAGGAACTAGAATCCCTGTATCCAGAGTTATAAGTAAGTTGTGAGTACTCAATGTTGGTGCTGGAAACTGGACTCAGGTCCTTGGCAGGAGCAGTGTGCACTCTGAGTCTCATCTCCATCCCCCTTCATAATTATTTTCAGATGTTCAGTTTTTGCTTTTAACTGATGCATAAAAATTGAAAAGATTTATGGGGTGCACACAACATTGTGGGCCATATATACATTGTGTAATACTCAATTCAGTGTAAACCTGTCTATCTCAAATGTCTATCATTACCCTACAGTAAAAATATTTCAAAGTTAAACATTTTTAGTAACGGTAAAAAACATACAATGTTTGTTTGCCATCGGAACTACTCTGAATGTGTAGTTCACTAGTGTTGACTGTATCCAGACTGCCATGCAGACACACTTCAGACTTACTCATCTTCCCTGAGTGGAACTCCGTGTCCATTCATCTGCAGATCCCCCACACACTCCTTGGCAACCGCCATTCTACCTGCTTCCTCGAAGACTGTGGCTTTTCTAGGTATCTCCTGCAAATGGAATCATACAACACCTGCCATTTAATGACTGGCTTACGTTGCAGCATGTGTCAAGGATTTCCTCTCTTCTAAGGCTGAACAGCATTTGATTGTGTGCTGATATTAGATTTTATTTGTCCTTTCATCAGCTGCTCAATACTTAGCTTGTTCGAGTCTTTGGTTGTAGTGTGAAAATGCTGCTATAAGCTGGNTGGAGAGACACAGGACTGTAATCCCAGCTCTCAGAAGATCAAGAGTTTGATGTCACATGTTCTACATAGTGATATCCCATCTCAGAACCCCATAAGAATAACTGCAAGGATAATAGTGATGATGATGTCATAAACAAGGGTATAGAAATATCTCTTGGAGAACTTGCTTTCATTAAAAAAAAATACACCCAGAATTATAACAGCTCCATAATATTGTGGTTCTTCAAAAAAGTTGTTTCTTTCTTCTTATTTTGGAACTAACATCTCTTTTCCATAGTGACTGCAACACTTGTATTTTTACCAAGAGTGAAAAAAAAAAGAAAAACCTCCAGTCTATCTCTCCTTGCCAGTGTTTGTTATCTTTTGTTCATTGGGGGATTTCTTTGGATGTGGCACAACAGCCACCCCATTGGGCATGAAGTGACATTTCTGTATGGCCTTGATTTATGCTTATGCAATGATTAGTGATTTTAAACACCACTTGTTTAAAATGCTTGTTGGTTATTTGCATATCATATATTGTCTTTATTAAATATCTACCCAAATTCTTTGCTATTTGGTTGGGATATTTGACTTCATGTTACCAAGCTTCAGAAATGCTTTAGTCTTTACATTAACCACTCATCCCCTTATTAGACACATAATTTGCAAATATTTTCTCCCATTTCTATAAGTGGCCTTTTTATGCTGATGATTTCATTTGTTGCTGTTATTTCATGTTTGTTTCATTTCGTGTTTCTTAAGACAGGGTCTTGCTTGCAATCCTCCTGCCTCTGCCTCCTGAATGCTGAAAGGTACATGCCACTACATCAAGCTAATTACGTCTTTTCACATGTAGGAGTTTTAGAGTTTGATATTCTCTTTTTCCATTTTTACCCCACTTTTAGTATTTTATCTGTATCAGTTAGCCTTTCCTGTTACTGTGTTTTCTTTCTTTTTTTAACTGCAAATATTTTTTTCTATACAATATACTCTGATTATGGTTTCCCCTGCCTTGTTTCCCCCCAGATCCTCACTCTCATTGTAATAAAATACCCCAACAAAGGCAACTTAAGAGAGAAGGGGTCTATTTTAGCTCACTGTTTGAGGGTACAGGCTGGGAAGTTATGGCAGTGGGAGCTGGGGAAGCTGGTCACATTGCCTCTATAGTTAGGGGGCAGAAAGGAATGAACACTATTGCTCAACTTACTTTACCCTTTTTATTCTATTTAGAATGCAACCCATGGACTGGTAGATGTTCCCACAGTTAAAGTGTATCTTCCTACCTCAATTCCTAATCTAGATAATCAATATTAAACTGTTGTGGAATATTATTTTAAGGTGTGTTACTTTTGTTTATGATGCATTTGTTTAACTCTGTGAAGCTGTGTTACTTTGCCTGTCTAGAACACCTGATGGTCTAATAAAGTACTGATCAGTCAATCACAAGGCAGGAGAAAGGACAGGCGGGGCTGGCAGGCAGAGAGAATAAATAGAAGGGGAAATTTGGGAAGAGGAGAACAAGGAGCCAGAGAAGGAGGACTCCAGGGCCCAACCACCCAGCTACACAGCAAGCCACAGAGTAAGAGTAAGATTTACAGAAGTAAGAGAACAGGAAAAGTCCAGAGGCAAAATGCAGATGTTTAAGTTAAGAAAAGATGGCAAGAAACAAGCCAAGATAAAGCTGGGTGTTTATAGTTAAGAATAAGCCTCCATGTATGATTTATTTGGGAGCTGGGTGGCAGGCCCCCCAAAAGAGCAAAAAGAGTAAAAACAAACAACACTAAACTTTACAGCACCCAAGCCCCCACTGTCAATGTCATAGCCTCAGTTTTTCATGATTAGCTCCAAGTACTTTGAGTTAGTTTCTGCTATGATGTAAAGCATCCAACTTCATTCTTTTACATTTGGGTATCCAATTTGCTCAATACTATTTGTTGAAAAGACTGCCTTTCCTGCTGGGTATTTTTGACACCCTTGTGGAAAATCATTTGACCACATATGTGCTTCCTCAGAAGTTGTAAATACTTATGGTTAATATCAATATGATCATGATAGGGCCAAAATCTCAGTAGTAACAGAAATGAATAGGTACATTGTGTTGGTGCCATTTTGTTTTCTTGAGTAGCTTTAAAATTCTTGTTTGTTCACAGAGAAAGCAAGATGGAACTGGCCTGAAAATCTCCTCCATGCCTGTTAGCTTTCATAAAGCTGAAAGGTTCTTTGAGAACCTTGCATGTTACAATATCAACCTCCTAGGCAAGATGTGCCATGATACAAAAGGGGCATAAAGGTTATGGGGGCAACTAATCACTTTTGGATTGGACTTTAGGCCTAGGGAATTCATGTCTTGTACTGTGAACCTGCTCAAAACTCCATGGCTTGGGAGCTCATGAACCTTTTTATCTTAATAAATGGACATATTGTCAAACTGTGTTCTGCATATTTGTTTATACACACAGATTAGTGCTGCCCTCAACCTTGGCTGAAGAAGTTTCTCTCCTTAATGGTCAGTAGTTACTGGTATAATAACTAGTCTACATGCCTATTGAGTGCTCAGCCCTAAATGGGACATCTCTGTCACCCATTCCCCCAACCAAGGCCCATGGAACATTTCAGAAAAGGGGGCAATAAGAGTGTAAGAGCCTGAGTATGGAGGCTGTGTGCTGTGAGCCTGGGGGCTGCATGTTGTGAGCCTGGGGGCTGTGTGTTGTGAACCTGGGGGCTGTGTGTTGTGAGCCTGGGAGCTGTGTGTTGTGAAATACTGTCCTCTGGACATAACATGGCTCTGCACTCATGAACTCAGGCAGCCGTGGCTCCTGCACAAGGACAGTCAGCACCCTGTAGTCATAAGTTTTCTCTGGTCTGCCTGCACAGCTGCTTATAAAATAATCACTCAGAAGCTTATATTAATTATAAACTGTATGGCTAAGGCCTATGGCTCAATTTTCTTGCTAGCTAGCTCTGATAACTAAACTCAGCCCATTTCTACTAATCTATATGTCTCCACGTGTTCCATGGCTTTACCTGTGTGCCGTTATATACTGCTCCCTGGACCATGGGATAGCGTCTCCTCCACCTCTGCCTTTCTTCTTTCTGTCTCTCTCCTGGATTTCCCCACCTGCCTCTAAGCTGCCTTGCCATAGGCCAAACAGCTTTATTTATCAACCAATCAAAGCAACACATATTCATACCATACAGAAAGACATTCCACAGTAGCACCCCAATAAATAGCACTAATTGGACTCAGTGGATTACCAAAAGGGAAAGAGATGGGGACCCTTGAAGCAGGAAAATGGGAGATGTGACAGTGAGTATGATCAAGGTTCATTGTTTATGAAATTATCAAGGAGCAAAGAAATGGTATTCTGTTAAACATGAGTAAAAATGATAGAACAAAATACAATCCTCACCTTACAGTTTCTAAACTCTTCAACATAGAAATAAAAAAGGAAAAATATTCAAGCAAGAAAGTAATTAAGACTAAATATTAAACAAACAAGCAATTAGATAACCAAGACCTAGGAGGAAATGTATGTAACTGTCAGGAAGAAAGTATCTCTCACAGTTACTGGGAAGAAAAAGGGAAACTCAACGGTGATTCTGTGGGATGGCATTTTATTTATATGCATTACTCGGTGCCTTGTTTTTCAAATTACATGTGGTAACTCACTGGTGGGCTGTGTGTCACAACTAGAAAAGATTCTTCTCTCTCAACTTTTTTTCATTTTTATTGTGTGTGCATGTCTCTCTTTGTCTCTGTCTCCATCTGTTTATCTCATCTCTCTGTCTCTGTCTCTCTCTTTCTCTTTTCTCTCTCTCTCCCTTTGTGTGTGTGTGATGCACGTGTATGCATGTGTGTATGTATACATGTGTGTATTTACTTGCAGAGGCCAGAAGAAGGCGTCAGATCCCCTACAGACGGAGTTACAGGCAGTTGTGAACCACCTGACGTTGGTGCTGGGAACTGAGCTCCAGTCCTCTGCAAGAGCAGCACATGCTCTCAACTGCTGAGCCACGGCTCTAGCCCCTTGTCTATTAATTCTTCTCTGACAGTGCAGCATGAGGGCCATCCTCTTTCTCATGTCCGTTTACACTGACTATTAAAAAGTGTCACATTTTTCTGTTTCACTTCTGGTCTGGTGATACCTGGCTGGACAATTATGATTGACACTGCAGAGACTCTGGATTCTCTCCCTTCTTCTAAAGAGCAGCTTTTGTTCCAGCTGACTGTGAGCTTCCAGTCACCTCCCCAGTGAAGGACGGTGCCCGAGACCTCTGCTGGGTTCTTTTAGATTCTACCCTGGGCTTCCTGTCTTGTCTGTTTTCCCCAAGGTCTCCTTACACTTGGTTAGCTTGGATGTCTACCGAAAATATGTTTGTACACATAGGTTTTGCTTTCATTTTTGAAGGCTCCAGGATTTCTCGCTAGGGTTCTTTNTGAACCTAGAACTCTGTCCACTGAGACAGTAAGTGAGCAGTGACACCCATTTCTGCTGCTCACATACAAGGAGATTGAGGAGAGTCATACGCTTGCATCAGAGTTGATTCCCCAAAGGTTTGGTTTTCCTACTTGGGGCCATTTCAAATATTCTGAATAGTTTGATATTTTTTACTTGTTTATATTTCCCAAGTGTTGTCTTGAAGACAAGTCTTTTCTAGCCACTTCACCATTAACAGAAGCAGAGGCCTTGAGTCTGTGAAACACCTGACTTAATCTTTTTCTCGCATAAGAGTAGCCCATTTTAGTTCATCTTCATGCTACATTGAGTGAGAATTCTGGCAAATGTTTTCTTAGCTTACTCATCCTCTAGAGTGACACAGGCAGATAATATTTACTCTGTACTCTGTACTCTTCCATTATCAGCCCCACATATAATGCTCATTTCATATGTTGGGTCTTCACCATGACACTGCAAGCTCAATGTTCTATTTTATGCATGTGTAGGGGCAGAGTAGGAGGGGAGTGGTTGCGTCTAAGACACATAAGCTCATCCAAGGATTGAATCACCTTTTCTGTTTTAGGGAAGATCTGCATTGTGGAAAAGCTTAAGTCTCCCATGATTTTTATTCCCCAAACCTCTGAGCATTTTAAACAGTCTCTAAGGTGAGGTGGGAGAAATAAAAGATACTTCTTTTTAAAAGCAGCTGTTTAAAAAAAACCTCATAATATAATAAGAATTAAAAAGCAAATCTGTGTTCTATAGCATCTCTGATACTCACCTTACAGCATTACTCTGGGGTCCTGTTCAGAGAACTGGAGGTAGTTTTAAAGGTATTTTAAGAATGTATTGTATGCCTAAGCTGTAATAGAGTCAGTAATTGGCAAATAGACATTAGGGATGCAAGCTGAAAGAGTTCATCCATAGGTGTCCCCAAAAAGCAACATTGGGTTTCTAAAAGTGGTATCAAATCTCAAATCAGATATTTAAGAAAGAGTTACATGAAAAGAGTAAAGTAACTCCATTGACCCTTGGTTTTCATGTGTCAGAAGACGGGAGGTCCATGGGAAAAAATGTGAGGGGTAACCCTGCCACTTTGCCATTGCGCCCTGCTACTTAATACTCATGTTGAAGGGTTTAAAAATATTTCATGCCAGAATCAGTCAGGATTTTGGAAGAATGGGATCAATAGAGTAAATACACAAAGAGGTATTTGTTGTATTGGCTTAAGCAATACAGTTTGGGTGGTCCAACAATCGCTGTCTGCACACTGGAATGGCTGAGAACCATTCATAAGGCTGAGTGCCTCAGCTGTCTTAATCTGGCACTGAGGGCCTAAATGATTCCTGGACAGCTTCTTGTCTTCAGTCCACATCCAAAGACTGAAGAACCTGAGTTCTCACGTCAAGGCGGAATGACATCAGGAGTGACAAGTGACAGCAGTGGAGTAGATGAGCTTGTCAACATGACATGAAGGCAATGGGAAGAAGGTGGAAAGACAAGCAAGGGGAGGGACCACACTAAAGCTTCCCTCTCATGCTTCCTTGTACCTTTGTGCCACTGGAAGATGCAGTCTGTGTTTAGCCTGGGTCTTCCTTGTCAGATGACCTGATCAAGAACATCTTACACAGATNTGCTCAGCTGCTTGTCTTTTACTTGATTCAATCAACCTGACAACCAGGATTCACTCCCACAGTGACTAAATACAACCTAAGTAGATGTTTATAGAATGCCAGTGATTGCCCAGAGGTGACCATGAGAATTATGGGACCCAAGGATTCTGATGGTCATCCCCAGGAATTTGAGTCAGTCGACCTAACGGAGAGTCTGGGAGTTTTTAAAAGACCCTGCAAAAGGTTCTGCAAACCCCTGCTAGGCACCCTTAGGAAAGGATCACCCACAAGAAACCATAAGAAACAGCTGCTCCAAACAAGGCCATCATCAAGGAGACAATAATGTGCCTTGTTTNACTGAAACCAAACTTGGAAAATTTCAGGNCATAAAAGATAGATGCAATCAGTTTAATGCTATCTTTGGACGAAATTAGGCAACTCTAAGATTGTAGTTTTGTAGGTTATTCTTGGTGTTGTTTTCTAAAGAGTTACATAAGGCACATTAAAAATTCCTCTGGTGACAGATAAAGGACCTGATACTCCAATGTGTATCTGATCATCTTCAGACCCAGGAACCGGGAAGTAAATCTGAGCCACATGTGGAATTTTGCATGCACAGAACCTGCCTTTGACCTCTGGAGGCCAATCCAGTTTCTGCTGGAAATCATGTTACCATTGTCACCAATTCATTCCTGCTTATCGAAAGAGCTCTTACCATGATTGTGGATGCTAAAATCAGCTCCTCAAGAGCTGGCTCACAGGCAGAGAACAGTGGAGGCAGAAAGGAACCCATGCAAAATGAACAATATGACGACAAATACCAACTTTTGTCCTATTTTCCATATACCTATTATCTGTACGGTTGGTTCTCTCTCTCTCTCTCTCTCTCTCTCTCTCTCTCTCTCTCTCTCTCTGTGTGTGTGTGTGTGTGTGTGTGTGTGGTCTTCCTCTCCTCCTGTCTCTTTCTTCAACATATTGAAAGAGGCTTCAACATGCTAGAGTAGACAAACATTCTACCACTGACCCGTGTTCCCAGCTCCTAGGTTTGTACTTCTCACAGAATGTTTTTGTATAAGATTTCTGTGTGAGAGTGGTGCCTAGGGACTGGTTGTCTGAGGCTAATCAAACACAAACCAGCAAACAGAAGGAAAGCAATGGTCCTGGAGAGATAGCCACGCCTCTGCTTGGAAAATCTTAAATCCGTATTGTTGTCATAGATTGCCGTAACAAATTCATCAGCAGAAATGACTCTGCCCGAAACGACTTTCCCCAGTGGCACCAAAGGCACTTCTGTCTGCTCCATTTATTCAATCTTTAGAAATTAGTTAGTGAGCTTTCAGTGTTGAGCAAAGGGGAGAATGTTCTAAAGCTAAGATTATGGATCATACTGGAAAATCAAGTCATTCCCAGAAACCTTAATCGTATGGACTTATTTCATAATTTGGGGGAAATTCTACCCTATGAAATTTTCTCAGCCTACAACTCTTCCTTATCCATCTCAGCATTTCCAGTGATGAGTGTGTCAGGTGAATGCATTCTCAGGTTTACAAAGCAGCAGATTCTAATTGCACAATGGTTATTTCCCCCCATCACATAGAAAACCCTAAAAGGCAGACAACGGATGTGACGAAGTATGACCTGTGACACAATGTCATCAAATGACATCAACAATGTCAGGGTGATGTTTGTACAGGGACTTTTAATTTTAAATCAGTACCTGTCACCCACAGGGGGAAGAAAAATCCAGTTTTCTATGGTAGATGCTGATCAGTGAAACAGGCACATCCATTGTTGTTTTGTTGTTTTCAGGTTGACTATCACTTTATTTGCATTTGAATAGCTCCCAAAGGCCTGCAAGTTTAAGAGTTGGTGCCTAGGGTGGTGCTCTTGGGAGGTCACCATGGGACAGTTAAGAGATGAGGCCTGAGAGCTGGTTTGGTGGTACACCATGGCACTAGGACGGCTGAGGCCCAAAGATCAGGGTTTTGAGGTTCTTGGTAACCTAGTGAGTTTCAAAGTTAAACAGCAGGAAGTGGGCTCTGGCTTAGAGTCATTAGGAGTGTTCCTGAAAAGGGGCAGGATCCATTCTTACTTCCTAGATGTGTGGTGAGTAGTTTTGATCTACCAAGATCTACTGTTTGTTCCCATCATGAACTGCTACCTCTCCATGGGTCCAAAGCAACAGGGCTAGTAGATCATGGACTGAAGCCTTCAGAACTATGAAATAAAAGAAGCCTTTCTTCTTCATAAGTTAATGCCTTAGTAGTCTGTTCTAGCGGCAGTAGGCTGATTGGCACAGTCATTGCTGGTGCAACCTTCCCAATGCTGCAACCCTTTAATACAGTTCCTCATGTTGTGGTGACCCCAACCATACAATTATTTTGTTGCTACTTCATAACTGTAATTTTGCTACTGTTATGAATCATAACTTAATTATCTGTGTTTTCAGATGGTCTTAGGTGACCTCTTTGAAAGGGTCATTCTACTCCCAAAGAGGTTATGGCCCACAGGTTGAGAACTACTGAAGTAAGTCTTTGCACTAACTAGTTTGATGTCAGCCATCTGATGCCTTTCCACAGGGGTTGCCAAAAATCTGTATCAGACTTTTGATAGACCCCAAAACTCAGGGTACTACCTTCTTGGGAAGAGGGGCCCCCAGAAACCCAGACTCCAGTCCAGTTGATGCAATCTGCAAGAGGATTTATTTTGAGTAAACAATTGTACAATCGGGCCCCCTTGCTCCACAGAGCAAGAGAAGCCCNGAACTGAAATCACACACANTTTTTAAAGGCAAAAATCACAGAATTACTAGGGTTGGGACATTCCAGAGCCAAATGATCATTATCTCCTGGATGTTTTGTGACATCCTGCGACGTCCTGTGGTCAAGCAATTGAGGTTCTTCCCGAGAATTTTGGGAGGTTTACATAAGGTCATAGTGGCTTTCCCCGGAACTCCTGTGATTGCCCTAACTACATTTAAGCAGTTATCTCTTTTCCAGGAACCTCCCTTTGAAGTGGAGCAGCGGCTGGGCAGCGTATCTTAACAGCGTATCTTGACCTCCATTAAACAGTGGTTTAGCAATTCTGCTCTGGCTTTAGCTTTTCGACCNTAAGGGAGGGGTTTCAGGCCTAAAGAGTATGGGGGTTACAGGCCTAAGGAAAGTTGGGGTCTTACACTTTCTCACTAGGCTCTCAGGAGAGGGTTCAGTCTAGATAAAATCAGAGACTTTGTTATTAGCCTCCAAGGGTAGGATTCAGTTACTACTTCAGGGCAAGACAACTATCCTTTCCAACTCAGCCTGAGCTAAGCGGGGCCAAGAGCTGCTCAAAGCAGGACAATTTATAAACAGAATAAAACTGATAACACATCCTCATTCTGGAAGACCTCCTGTACCAGAGGTGGACATTTTTAACAGGAAAAGGGACTGGAATGAGGTGGGACTGGTGGTTTGGTACACGTTCAAGAGCTGTCAAGGAAACATNAGCCTCAGTCTGTGTGCAGCAACACCATGTGANTAATCTCTACCCCCTCATGGCTTAGGAGCCCTCAGGTGTTCAGATTCTAAGCCAATCTTAGCCAAACTAGACAATATCCGTGTTCAGGGGAGGGCTCTGAGTGACTGAGTCCAGGAGAGTGGGGGTCAATCTTGAATTTGCTTTGTGGTTAACAGCCCAATCTTAGGTAAAGTCTGGGCAGTGATGTTGTGTGTACACTGGGCTATAGAATTTTTCTAAGCCTCCTTGGGTTGTCGCTGAAGTTCAGATAACTCAGTAGTTACTGTCNTGCCTCAGCCTCTGGAATTAGAATCCCAACTTTGATGTTCAACTCTCCCCCCTGCTCTGTGACTTTGGTTACCAGAACCTCTTCAGCCCCAAGTTCCTCTACCTGCAGTTCAGGAGGCAGCAGCTCCTGCCCCTTAGTGTGCAAGGTTATTTCCTTCCTGTGTCTCTCTTTCCCTGTCTGAAAAGTAGTGTTCACAACAGCACCAACGTCACAGGTTTTGGAAAAGTTCAATAAGTCAAATGCTGTAGGAAATTTCAACACACAGGATACATGCTAAGTGTGTTACAAGTGATCACTGTTATCAATGATGTGAGGATTAAATGAAGTATATAATATAAAGTAGACAGTAAACACTTAAGAATTTTAGCCTTCAGGAGCTTCTCGCTCTAGGTAGTCACTGGGCTCCTTTTGAGAGTTTAGACCTCTCTGGAATTCAAGCCTAACTCAGGAAGTTAGGACAGGTATTCCCTGTTACCACCTTTCTCCTGGGTGTTCCAGCCTGCCCCACTCACAAGCTGGAGACCCAGGGCCACCATGCCTCTGCATCTGCTGACTTTTCAGGGTGTCTGCTGTGGAGAATGTCTTGGTCAGTGTTCTANTGTTGTGAAAAGACAGCTTGGTCAAGGCAACTTACAAAAGAAAACATTTAATTGGGGCCTTGTTTACAGTTTCAGAGGCTTAGTCCATTATCATCACGGCAGGGAACATGGAAGCAGGAAGGCAGACATGGAGAAGGTGCAGCAGCTGACAGCTTACATCTTATCCACAAGTAGGAGGCACACACACACACACACATACACACACACACACACATACACACACACACACACACACACACACAGAGAGAGAGAAAGAGACAGAGACAGAGAGAAAGAGACA
>LZPO01108463.1:19844-30496 GCA_001675575.1 Neotoma lepida | reverse complement strand
AATTGTCACTACCTGAAAGTAAATAGGAGGGAAATTTGCATAGTAATAAGGGCATATAGGCAAAAATAATTGCAATTTATCACCACAAATGGATCAGTTATTAACACAGAATGAGAGACTAGGAATCATTATCCCTGATATTGAAAGGCAAATAAATTGTTGCTGGCCTATTAGAAAGTACAATATTTATGATTAAAATTCTCCTAGTAGTTCTGAGTATGGGCAATTTTAGAGTACATTTAGGAAAACATGTCTTAAGTAGTATTTAACTGTTTCCTCATTGCTTCAGAGTTAAATAGAACTTGAATGTGAATGTTTCTATNAATAAAGGAAGAGCTAAGAGTGAGCAAATGGTTATAGCCATTAATTAAAAACTTGGATAACTTAAAACCTTTTCTGTGTCTAAAGGTGAATGTTGTGCACCCCNGTTGACCTGGAGATNCTGTCTCATTCTTTCCTCTTTTACCTTTAAGGCCCCTGAANTTCAGGTGTGCATAAACCTTGGAATCGCCACTAACAGGCAGAAATGATACAAAGAACTAAGGATCCTCCTAGTCTTCAATGGCAGGAGTCTGAGTCTAGCTGGCCAACAACTCCTTTCTTCAGGACCAGCCNCCTTCTGTGTTCTAATTTCACATTGTCCCTCAATGTTCTTGGTACCTTCTTTGGTTTGGATGTGTTCTTGTGACATGGTGGGACCTTAAGAGGTGTTTGGGAGAGAAGGGTTTCTCCTCCATGAAGGGACTAAAGCCATTCTCACAAGAGTGGTTTGTGAGTGCTCATGGGGAGCGGTTAGTTATCTCGAGTCATGTGCTTTAGAAGTGAGTTTGGCTTCCTCTTGCTTCTTTTTCGCCTCATATGGCACTTTTTGAGAAGACCCTGTTTCAGATAGAGTTCNTTATNTAGTCTTNTACATTCTAGGTAGAGCCAAGTGATTGTGTCTAACCTGTGAAATGTGACTTCACACGGGGCATCACTGCAGGGCTTAGGTGGTAGGGGTGGATGGATCACCTCCATTTGCTATGTTGGCTGGCTAAGTGCACATGGTTAGGAAGGGACAACCCAGTGTTTGCCTTTGTTTTGCTGCACTAGGGGTAGACCCTAGACTNGCACAGGTACTAGGCAAGTGCTTAGCCACTGAAATACATAGCCAACTGAGAAGATGGTTTTTAACCAAAAGATGGGGGTCTGGGAGTGTATGAGGTGAAACTTTAACTTTCAGAAGTGAAAAAGGCCAAAGATGCTGCTAACCATCCACAATGGACAGTGGTGGTACCTTTGAGAGGCATCTGTCCTAAGGGATTGTGAGACCACTAGACAGAGGGAGTCTGGCTTTACTCATAGAGTACAGCAAGCCTCAGCTGCTCACATAGAACTGTGGAGAGAGTGAGGAGTAAAACCCTCATGAATGCAAGACATTGCCATCTGAGGACTGTTACCCTTAGCAACCAGTATATACTATGTAAACCTTCCACCTAAAGCTGAATCCTGGGCATAGTTCTAGTGGGCCAATGTGTAGAGCCACTTACAGTAGCTTTATTGGGTCATCCAATCTTACTGAGACTTCAAATAAGCTGAACACTGCCATGAAGTGACCTTTTTGAATGAGACTTAATAGACCTTGACCATAAGCATCTCATATTTCACTTTTTACACACTAGACCCCACTTTACAAGAGCTGGCAGTGAGCACCTGTGGGTATTAAGTAGTCAGTGACAGTCACTGGAACCTCTGCATATCTCTCCTCCACATTACAAAGAGACAAAACACACTCTTCTCAATCACATGGTTAAACAATTTATTGGGAACTAAGTTTACGATGCTACCTTCATCTTAATTCTTTCTCAAGTAAGGGAAAGCACATCTTTCGGAGCTTCAGATTTAAAACACTCATTTTTGGTTTTATAAAAAAATTGTTGACATCTATGAAAAAGCCTCATTATTCACAAAGTCCTTCAGCTTAGAAAGTAATGATGAATGCCTTGTACAGAACAATGAAAATTGATGGCTATATACTCACAACTGGACTTACAGATACTCCCAAGTAAGGAGTGGTTGACTCTGAGATGATAGGTGACTTGACCATGTACCTGAGAAAATCCATATAGCACACAATTTTGGTGGCTTTGGGCCCCCTTCCAGTGTCACACTTGGGTGCCATCTCTTTCTTTAACAAAACATTTTGCTGCTGCACTAGGCAATTAGGGAGTGAAGCTCTTCGGTGTCATATTGATCTTTCCTGTTCAGATGTGCAATTAGCTGTTAACATTTCATTATAATCAAGGTTTTCTGGAGATCTCTATGACCCTCTACTCATCAACTTCCAAGACCTCCCAATGCTAAGAGTTAATTAATGCTTCTGTCAGCTGTGAACCCATAATACACAGAACCCAGAGTCTTGGTGGGAAGATGTTATTTGGTGATCATATTCATTTTCATACCAAATAAGCGTTATCAGAAACACCTGCATGAGGCTTGCAAACAACTGTTTTATAAAAGTTAGTTTCAGTGCTGTTTAAATGTTACTCTTCAGCTCATCCTCCTTGAAGCATGGGCATTGATTACTAGAAAGAGAGTCCTATCATTTGACTTGGGGTGCAGTGGTGTATCATGGGGGTATATCCTTAGATACTAACACAACTAGGTTTTGTTCTCCCTCTACTTTGAAATTTCAAAACAGGTGACAATAAGTAACTCATAGAGGAGTTAAACCCCTTGTAGATAAAGGCAAACTATAGAGCATCCTTTGAATCTAAAGAAGAAAGACTCAAAAGAATGCTGGGAGGCCCTTCTGGGCCTTTCCACCCCTCGGGCAGGTATAGACATCTTGTAGATAGAGCNAGAGTGTTCTTTAGCCATTGTGTGTTTGCAGTTCTCACTATCCATGTGGCTTCTCTCACCAGTTGGGCAGAGCAAGCTCTGCAACTCTTCTACCTGTTTTGAGTGGTCTGTCTTTTCTTGCTTTTATTTACTCTTGTTGTAAGTTCACTTAAACTAAAATGTTCTCCCATTGAATGAGCGAACATCATCACTCCAGAAGAACTTTAGTCCAAACCACAGGAACTTTGCAGGAGCATAAAAGGCAAACACGTGGGGTGTGTTCCCAGGGCATTGCTATGGGTGTTCACTTAGTATGGCTTTCTGTGCACTCTGAAGAAACTGAGGCAGACACTAAATATCATATTTGTGTGGGGGTTTTTGCTTTATGGAAGAAAACAATAGGAAGCTGTAGACAGAAGAAGTATGTGCTTTTCTTGATTGACAGATTAGTGCATCCACAGGACTTGAGAGGTTGGGTCAGAAAAGAAACAGTCTAGTGCTTGGAACCAGCAGCTCCGAGGCCTGAAGATCCATGTGCCCACACCTGCTTCCTAGTTCTGCTCTCACCAACTGTAGGTTAGAGGAGGAGCTTGCTTATGCTTTTATTTTGCTTTATTTCNTTTGCCCTTCTACCTATTTTGTTCATGTCTNGAGTTTTTTCCATGTAAAATTTCTCCCTTCTGCCTTCTTCTACATCCATTTTACATGACTGTAGCTCCATGCACTTGTGGTTTGTTGTGGAGGACCAAGGGGGCCCAGAACCCCTCTGCCTTTAGAGTCAGGCATTTATGTCAAATGCCGGTTTTATCACTTAGTGGCCATGTGTTCTTGGACATGTGACTGAACTTTTCTGAGTTCTTTTCTCATCCAAACAGTATGGATAATAATAGCTGTCTGTCTTACGGGCTGTTTGTGTGAATTAAAATAAACAATGTATGCAAAATGCCTAGCAACGGACCTGGCATAGCCAAGTATTTGAGAGACAATAGTTGCTTCAGGATTTGCTTGTAATGGCTACTATCGTAATTTTCACCCTTGCTAGGATGATGCTAGTGGGCAGGAGCNTCAACGTGCATGTTGAATCATGTTGAATCTGGCTAGCCTGATCTGCCTCTCTGCCACCATCCCAATTCAAACACTGTGGTCTTGGGCTCAACCACAGTAACTCCCTTCCAACTACAATAGATCCTTTATGGATCCTTTACTTTCTATGGTGAAGTTTCCTTTGGTCCACTGAAGCATTTAATGGAAAACTTAAGAAAAAATTCAGTTTTTAGTTATAAATGGTNCACCATTCTGAAGAGTATGACGAATTCTTTCACTACTCCACTCTGATCTAGAGGGATGTGAATCATTCCTTGGCTAGCAGGGCCACATTGNCCATGGAGCCTGGCAGTTGGGAACTTAATAGGCACCACAGTTGCTTTGGAGGTGGAGCTGCCAGGTAGTACCAGCATTGTCACAGCCTCTGTACCACTGACCTCACTCCTCAGGTCATTGCAAGAAGACAAGTTAGTATGGTATAGAAAGTTATTTTTGAGAAAGTTCATATTTGAATTACTTTTACTCTAGCGTATTTAAAAATTGTTCTATTTTATTGATTTTGCTGATGGTTTAACGGCTCCTGATTTACTTGCTAAACTTTATCATGGATATATCTGTATAGAATAAGCACAGCACATACAAGATTCGCTACCATCTGCAGTCAATTGTGAGGCTTGGAACATNACCCACATGGTTAAGGGAAGACTATCATGCTTTGTCATCATGTCAGCTTTCTACCACNNTGACATTCCTGAAATGAACAATTTAGCTCATGATTTTGGAGTTTTTGTTCTATGGTTGCTTGGCTCAACTCCTTGTGAGCACATCACATGTGACAAAGGACCTGCTTATCTCATCATGGCCAAGAAGAGGGAGAGGGAGAGCAAGAGGGAGGAAGAAGAGATGTCTAGGCGTAGGGAGAGAAAAGGAGGAGGAAGAGAAGGAGGTAGAGGAGAAGAGGGGGGTAGGGAGAGGGGAGGATGAGGAGAGACCAATACCTTTCTATATCTTTCAAGAGCATACCTTTAATATTTCACTTTTTGCGAGTCAGTACTTTGTCTTTTTAGGATTTATTTATTCTGCCTGCATATTTGCCTACAGGCCAGAAGANGGCATCAGATCTCATTACAGATGGTTGTGAGCCACCATGTGGTTGCTGGGAATTNAACTCAGGACCTCTGAGTTCAGTGCCCTTAACCACTGAGCCATCTCTCCAGCCCCAGTCCTTTGTCTTAAAGGCTCTACCATCTTCCAGAGTTGATAGACAAACCTACAGCACATGAATCTTTGGGGAAACATTTTCAATGTATGGAAATATTTTTGTATTTTTCTACTTCTGCTATTTCTCACACATCCACCAATTCTGTATCCAAAGCACCTTTTAGTAACTTATTTTTCTATNAGATCACGTGATGCCCTGCTAAAACCCTCCGTGGAAGCTGAACAAAGGTGCCNCTTCTCACCCAAGACCACAAGGTGTCTCCTCTTCTCTCATGGGCCCTGGGTTCTCTGTGGCTCAGTCACTTATCTACAGCACTCACTCATCCCTCTGTGTCACAACCTTAGAGCCTCTGAACCAGTATCTAGCATAGAGAACTCCTTTCTGTATGTTTCTGAATGCCTAGATCTTCCTGTTGTGGGGTAATTTGTACAAATGCCAACCTTTCAAGGTGAACCTATTTTGCTAAACAATAGGTTCCATAGTATGACATCACAGCATTCAGATCTCTCTTGGCCTAACATGACCCATGCCATAATCTCCTTAGTGCTCCATCTACATCACTACAGTTTTCACAGTCTTCAGTGCTAGATATTGACTTTATTTCATATTCATCTCATATATGTTGAGAATCTAAATATTCCAAGAGGGCAGGCATGCAGTATTTCTTCATTGTCCCCAACATCTAATAGCTCCTTTGCAGATCTGTGTCAGGTGCTTTGAGGACAAGGANGTGCATAACACTAGGCCAGACGTGCCATGTTCCAGTGAGCTAATAAAGTTCTTCCATTCCATGTTTAACTCAAGCCATTCACTATCCGCACACTGCAAGTGTGAATCTCTGTCAGGAATGACAAATAGATGGGGTGAGGAAAACTCATAAATGATGCTGTCAGCCACAGAGCTGTGCTGAGGGTTCTGAGGCCATGTTCAGATTCAGCCTGGAGGCATGGCACAATTCAGCTGCAGTAACATTTTCTGAAGGTGTGGCCTTTGCCATTCTGACTCTGAGGAGTTGGTTTGTACGTAGGAAGTTGTATTGGCAGTGGTTGGATCAGTCTCAACACTCCTTCCAATCGCAAGTTTGTGGTGCTGTCCTGTNCCTACAAAGCAGCCTTATCTTCTCACACACGCACTCGGAAGGCCACTTACACATGTCCAGTGTGTTCCAGGCAACGCATTGAAGCACTAATAGTATTTTTGTGCTTGTTGATTTTTCAGTTTATCTAGAGTATGAAATATTCTAAGTAAATCTCCAGATATGTTTTTTTATGACTGACTAAAATTTACTCAGTTAGATATTTAATGCAAGACTGATTTATATTATTAAGATGGGCCAGATAGGACGTTGGGGAAATTTTGTTAAATTAGTAAGCTTCTTTAGGCAGTCATGGTTGTTTAAAAGCTTCTATAAACTACCCTTAGGCTGTCTAAAATTAAAAATTTCAAGCACAGACATGGGGCAATGTACCACCCCACACTTCGTGTAAGTCAGTTGTTCTCAATTTGTGTTCACTATGGGAAAATGATGCAAGGAATATGATTATACTAAAACAGAGATTCCATGATTGCATCTCTTTAAATCCTGAGTTGAATAAGCACCCANTGAAAATTATCATCTACCATGCCTCAGAGACAGACCCCACNAGCATTTTCTTTCTTTGTAATTTTAATGGATGAATCAATTAGGTTCAGGAAAGAAGCCAGCCACAAGCACTCTGGAAATGTCTGGATTTGGATGTGATGCCATCTCTAAAATGACTTGTCCNCTTTTGTCTTCTGGGCTCCTGTCCATGTTCCATCTAAATTCCCACTCAATAGGACCAAGAAGACAATTGCCAAACCTACGTTAGTCCTTCATTTGTCTGTCTGTACAAGTTCATGTCCCAGGGAATCAGAGCATTGTTTTCCCAGCCATNTTGCATGCATTCTGCTCTTCCTTTGCTGGTCACTACCACCATGCNAGNAGCCATCCATTACACNGAATCTAATGTCTAACTTTGCCCAAGCATCGAATGTGAACTATATTAATGAAACATAATTTCGGTCTCAAATCAGCTCTTGTATTAAACTCAAGTTGTCTAGCTAGCTAGCCAGCAAAAGGTCTGCCCCAACTAAGAGTGTTCTCCCAAGTCTGTAGGATATTGGTGAACCATCAATTTAATTTCTCTATTTATGTTATCAGCTGAGTATCCCTTTTGCAAAGTGCTTGGACACCAAAATATTTTTAATTTTGGATGTCTTCTGAGTTTTGGAATAATTACACGTATATAATTAGGTATCTTGATGTTAGAACTCAAATCTAGACATAATTTATTTATATTTTATATANACCTTATACATATTAGCTTAAAGGTAATTCAAAATGATGTATTAAATAATAAATAATTTTCGACATGAAAGAGATTCATGGTTTGGGATTTTAATTTTTGTAGTGCCGGAGACTGAACTAGCATCTTCACAGGCTAGGTATGCTTTACCACAGAACTATATCACTAGAAAATCCTTGTTTTTAANTTTGAGACACGGGCTAAGACTTGTCCAGGATGGCTTTGAACTTTCTCTGTCACTTGGGTCCGTGAATCTGATCCCTCTGACTCAGCCTNTCAGGTAGAGGGAGCTACAACCCACATCACCAAGGCTACCTTGGAATTTTCCACCTATTAACTGATGACAATACTTAGAAGGTTTTGAATTTGGGGACACTAATAATTTTGAATTTTTTTTTGGAAAGAAATGTTTAACATGACCTGTCCTATAGAATGTCTTCTATTTTGTAATTTAATGCTAATGAGTTTTTATGTTGTATTTGTATTGGGTTTTAAATTGGCTTGTGCATGTGTGTGCATGTGGGGGTGTGAGCACACACGCTTTAATTAGATCTACGTTCCTNGAAGCAAGGGGAAAATCATTCCTTTTAATCTTTAAAACATCAGGCTGTAGATTGCTATGCAGACAGAGCTGTCATAGTTAGATCACCAAAGAAGAATACAAGAGAGAGAGAAAGGGAGAAGGAGGGGGAATAAAAGATGGAGGGGGCACAGCTGTTCTAAAGCCCCAGAGCCTACTACAGCGGTTAAAAAAATAACCCAGATGCTGAATACAGACTTCCTTCATGTGGAGGGATGCTCAGTCTTGGAAAAATACCCTATATTGCTGATCTGGTTTTGTTTCCTCCCGTTCTTGCCACCCCTGTCCGCATATAAAGCATCTGAGTCCTCTTTCAAAATGCAGATTTGTAAGGAAATCACCTCAAACTAAAGGAGCAAAGCCTTTGTTTAAAAACGTACGTGAGTCTACACACTAGAGCTCATGGAGCCCAGCCTTCGGCTGGTGCCTAATTCATACCAATGTCAACTCTATGACCAATGATCTTGGAGTTGCTCCTTAGATTTCAAATCTGATAATACAGGTAGGACCTTTTGCATCTGTAATTGGTAATATTTTGGATGGAAACACTTGTATGTACTTTTTTTTTAAAGGGAAGACTTCATTTAACTAGAGACATGTTTTCAATAGAATAAACGAGCCCCTTCTACTCCTAGTTATGAGAAAACTGGTGGAATGAAATACCCATGAAAACAGAAGCCTCTAAGATTCTCAGAGTAGATGTATCACGAGGACCAATTCTCAGGGCAGATGAAAGGTTCTTCAGAGTCCAGAAGTGTGTGTGTGTGTGTGTGTGTGTGTGTGTGTGTGTGTGTGTGTGTGTGTGTCTGTGAGTGTCTATGTCTGTGTGTGTGTGTGAGTGTGTTTCTCTGTGTGTGTGTCTGTGTCTGTCTATGTCTGTGTGTGTGTCTCTGTGTGTGTGTCTGTGAGTGTCTATGTCTGTGTGTGTGTCTCTGTGTGTGTTGTTTAGAAAATAGAAGTACACACACAGGTAGGTTCTTTTTTTTTTCTGGTCCTAGAAAATCCCAGTAGGTGTGATTTCAGGGTCAATAAGCTAATTCAATTCAGCAGTTATTGCGTGTTCAGCATGATGTTTGGAGGTGTGGAATATACAAAAGAAGTCGAAGCCATTTTTTTTCTTTTGCACAGACATAGTTGCTAAATGTGGTCTTTTTGTTATTTTCCAGGACAATATCATTTTATATATACTGAAGATAGTGTCCCATTTCACTGGCTCACTGGAGAAAGCACATTACCCTCTAATGACAAAGGCACTACTTGGTCAATGCAGAAATTTTGTTAAATACATAAAAATCCATAGATGGAGCAAACAGCACATTTTCTTAACACCAAAATGCATCTGTTGCTCACATTTTGGCATTTGTCCTTCCAGCAGCTTTTCCAAATTAAATTTGTTATCTGACGGTTTCATCACACAGATAATGCATTCCATCTGCTCTCGTCTGTCTCCCACCCCTGTCAAGAAGTCCCTTTCTCACACTCAGGTGTTTTGTCCTGCTTTGTGACTCATGAATTTATCTAGAGCCATCCATATAGCCATAGGTACGGAACTATCCATTGAAGTCTTNTAGGCTTACCAGTGGGGATACAAACAACNGAAGATAAGGACATCCCTTCTTCAGCATCCATCAATAGCCAATTCCCCTGGGAGAGCTAGGGCCCCAGATGCCCCTCCTCCTTCCCATGACTGATTGGTAACAGGACCAGTCTTGTACAGACCCAGTGCAGACAACTTCATCTGATTAAATGAATTTATTCTTACTGTTAGCAGAAGAACAGCAGCCTTAGAGTCAATACAGAATGACCTGTGGAAGGGGTGTTAGGTGGAGTTTTAAAGGGAACCTCAGTAAGTTGTATATTACAACTATCTATGGAATCCATAGCTGGGCCAGAAAATTGTTTTATTTCCCTCAGTCATTTCTTACTTTCCAACTATATAATAATAAAATAATTATTCCATCCCCTTCCCATAGCAATAAGCAGATTTTACAGAAGCAAAGGCAGGTGCTAATACCTCACAGCCCATTATCCTATTNCTTTTTTTATTACAATGGCTGTGTCATGCCCAGAAGTTAGCATTTTGCAGGCCTTCTTCTTGCCATTCACCTTTACATTCTGCCTGCTTCCTTGATGCTTCCTGAGTTTTTAGAGGGGGTAAAATAAATGTCATATTTAGGAATGAACATCCAATAGTTACCTGTTAGCGTCTTGAGCAGTCATAAATCTCTGTATTCACCACCGTTAAAATAAAGAAGAGTTTTTTTTTTTTTTTTGGTTCAAAACTGAAAATAGCACTTATCTATCTAAGGCTATAAACATAAATATTTAGAAGCATTTTAATGTCCTGTCATCTTAGCAGAGTAACACTGGTAAGTTCATCCCCAGTGTCTCTCATCTCTCCAAACACAAGTACTAGAGATGAATTCTCTTTTGTGGAGCAGGCCTTGAAGGTCTCAAGTCCAATCAAAGAGTAGTTAGTTACCCAATAACAGTTATGCCCCTATTGCACAAGTGGGCACATCTTCTCTGACAGGTCGGTATTGAACACACGANATCCACAGCTGGATGAAAGTGTCAATGAGTTTTCCCACCAGAACCCTGCACAATAGCTTTGAGCACCATATAAGCAGAGCAGCTGTGGCTTTTTATCTATCTATCT
>LZPO01108462.1:51054-62592 GCA_001675575.1 Neotoma lepida | reverse complement strand
TCCATGAATAGTAATGGGAAAGTCAGTAAAATATATTATGAATAAAAACCAAATACCTTAAATAGAATGTCAATTAATTGAAGCCTATGTAAGTTGGATAGCCATTCCTCTGCTAGGGGGGTTCCATACTCTCATGGCAATGACTCACCTTGGGTGCCAATCTGCAGTGGGAACANCCCAAAGTCTGAGCTTTTTNTTTTGGAGCTCCTGATCTACAAACTATCTACACAGAAGCAGAGCAGTGCTGACAATTGCTAGCCAAGNCCTGTCCCACTCCCTGAAGCTAAGTGGTATTATGCTAATCTAGAAGAGAAATCCATGTTGCTCTGCCATTGGGCCAAATGATTGAGCTTCCAAAATTAACATCTGCATGTTGTTGTGAAAAAAAAGTTAAGAGAAGAGAACACAGTCTAGGAAGGAAGCAAGGTTGAGGAGAGCACTTTATAGCAGGTACTTTTCTGGAGATCACATTGCTCATTCAGCATCACTTCCCAGCCATACTCACCCGGGAACTCTGGTCCTCCATAAGCATGTTGTAGTAAACCTATAAAAATATATACTAAACATGCAACACACAAATGCACAGTCTTCCATCATCTATGTACTACTCATTTTCCAGAATCAACAGATGATGTCAATTCNTCACTTTGGCTCAGAAAATAGAATATAAATGAACTTACAACTATGCATACCTTTCCTCACCAATCTCTCTCTCACCTACTCTTCTATGTGGAAGAGTATATACATTTCTTTGGGTGCTATTTCTGACTGTATTCATTTGTCCATATGCTTCAACACTGTTTAGGTTGTCCTAAATTANACATATGGAACTACTTTGTTCACTTTAGCAGCTGCTTAGACAACATTCATTCTGTAACTGATGAGTCTGTTTCTAGAATCTCCTATTAGACTTTTTTATACCATTTTATGCAATGTCTATGTATATTCTCCCACATCCTTCTGCACACTTGCAGGAAATCTACATGGTTCCTATTCCCTCCAGGAGGCATTGCTGGATATAGTGTATGCATGTTCATCTTTGCCATATAGTGCAATAAACACTATGTGGTAGACCGTTTATCATCCTGATGGCTATGTAATGCAATCTCCCACCTGTGTAAGCTTCCTTAAGGATTACCAAGCTTGAGCATCTTTTCATGATTGGCTTCCTATTCTGTAAATTGTCCTTTCATGTGTCTTCTCCAGTATTCCTTTAGATGTTTGCCTTTGTCATACTCATTTGTAGTTCTTTATATATTCTAAACACTATTATTTGTCTCATATGTTTATAAATATTACCTGCATGAGATCTGTTCTGACTTTGTTGAGATGTGTCTGACATTTTAAATACTTAGTTTTTTTGCTTTGCTTGAAATACACTACAATAAACATATATGCAAATATACTAANTATAAATTAGCATACACACAAACATTACCCATGTTTGTCACTTCCTGTGAATAGTCTACAGTAGTTTAAGTTCTAAGCATGCATACTTCTGTTTTCAAATCTATGTTATGCCGCTGGGCTGCTGTGTTGCTTACCAATTTCTTCTTACTNCAAATTCAGTGCCTATGACTTTAGCAAGGTGGGAGGAGNAGGTATCAGAAAGACTAAGATCAAATCTTATGCTNGCCACATGCTCCCATAGACCATAGCCTCTCTANACTTTATGTCTCTTATCTAAAACGTGAGCTTTACCACACCCCACCGATTCCCCTATTCATCCTAGCCTTTACTTCTTTATTTGATGACCCACAAAGGCAAATGGAAGAAGTACTAGTTTTAGCTTAATGTTCTTCATTTTAAAGATGAGGGAACTGGGCAGCTGAGAGTTTAACTAANTTAACTGAAGATACATAGTTGTCACAGTTAGCATATAGCAGATCTGATCTGATACCCAGACTTGCACATTAGGCTTCCCAGCCCATCACAACACTGCCTCCTGGGATTTCATCTTTGCAAGTGAAAGGAGTGTGAACATGTGGTCTACGGCCCAATTTGCACATACATTTTATAAAAATATTGTTTATTTTTATTTCCTATAAAGGGTGTTTTCAATTTTTCTCCTTCATTCCAAATTTCAATGAACTTACATTAGATGGCTTCTATTTCTTTTTTTCTTGGGTGGGAGGTGATATTTGCTTGAAAATAGGGTCATGCTACCAAGCCCAGGCTTTACTTGGACTCATGATCCTCCTGCCTTGGTTCCTTTGACTGATGGGACTACAGGTATGTACCCCCATGCTCAGCTCTCTCCATTCTTGTCCTGCCCCCTGCTCTTCCAATTTTATCCTCTATAACTTCCTTCTTCAAAAGCTTGGGAAACTGTAGGCCTAATTTGAAATTTATAAAGGAGTTAAGGTCCTGAAAGAAAGTATAATATCTGAAGTACTTCATGTGCTCCTTACTGCCAGCATTGGCTGTTTGGTTCTCCTAATGTCAGTGTGTANCAGGATAACCATTTCTTCCTGAGATGGTCTTGAGCATCTGCTGCAGTATGAACAGGACAAGGATAAGGGATAGCAACAGTAAAAAGGGAAGTGAGCTGCCTTCCATCAGTTATTCCATGGTCATTGTCCATTATCCTAACACTTGTTTTTTCCTCTCCTTTTCAATGCTCTAAGTCTTTCAGCTCTTTAATTCCCCATAAATCAATTTTGCTTACTTAATTAGTCATCAGTTCTNAAGGACAAAAATGCTGCCATTCAACATAGACAGAACACANAGACATAGAAGTTCATTCTCTCACTCTTGAGTCTACATGAAAAGGAAAATATAATCAAATAAATTGGATAAAGCCGTCCCCAGACTTTGTTTACACAGTCTAATTTCTCACATATTCAGGACTTNGGATGACACTTTCCCACATAACATGGTCCTCTGAGCTGCCCTGTGATGATAGTCCTCTGCTGTTCTCTAAGACTTCCTTCCTAAGCTTTCACCTGTCCTCCAAGTGTTGACATGAATGTGGTCACAATAACTAAGAGTTATGACTGCTTCCTAGAAATAGTGACTATAAAAGCCATCCTGATCCTAGAAAAATCAAAATGTGAACAAAAAATATAAATAAAGAATAGAAAACATTAAGTGAAGGAGATCATTTTTCTTAGCTTGTAATCAAGTGAGGGAGGAAAAAATGGGAAAAGAGGAAGGGAAGGGAGAAGAAGGGAGGGAGGGAGGGAGGGAGGGAGAGAGAGAGAGAGAGAGAGAGAGAGAGAGAGAGAGAGAGAGAGAGAAGACAGGGCCCAATTCTCCCACCTTAGAGTAAACAGATGGATAAAAATCTACTCCAATCAGTCAGGACAAGGAAGCAAGCAGGTGTCACTATCCTAACAGCTGACAAATAAGACTTCAAACTAAAATTTATCACAAGATATAAAGGAGGACACTTCATTCTAATCAAAGGAAGAGTTGAACAAGAATATATCACCATCTTAAATATTCATGTACCAAATTCTGATGAAAATAATCCATAAAAAATGTACTACTGAAATTAAAGACACAGATGAATATCAACTCATTAATAGTAGGTGACTTCAGCAACCCACTTTCTCAACTAGACAAAAAAAGTGGATACACATGAAAATTAAATGATACCACCCATCACTGGAGTACCATGTCTACATAAGATACAGTCATTCAAATACAGAGAAATGTGCATTCTACTCAGTTGTCCATGGAAACTTCTCTAAAATAGACCACATCCTAGGACACAAAACAAGCTTTTACAAAATCAGAAAGATTGAAATAACTCNATGTAGCCTATGTGACCACAATACAATAAAACTTCAAATTGACCGAAAACAAATATTTAGTAAATACACAAACTCATGGAGGTTAAACACTCATTACTGAATGATGAATGAGTCAAAAAAGAAATCAAGAAAGCAATAAGAAATTTATTGGAATTAAATGAAAATGAAACCACAACACAACAGAACCTCTGGGCCATATTAAAAGAATTTGGAAAAACAAGAATAAATCAAACCNAAACTTACCAGATGACAACAAATAATAAAAATCATAGCAGAAATTAATGAGATAGAAACAAAGAAAAGAATCAATGAATCTAACAACAGGTTCTCTGGAAAGATAAACAAGAATAACAAACCCTTGGCCAATTAATAGATAGAAAGAAAGAAAAAGAGGACTCAAATTAACTGAGTCAGAGTGAACAGGAAAACATTACAACAGACACTAAAGAAATTCAGAATATCATAAGGGAATACTCAAAAAACCTATACTCCACTAAGCAGGAAACCCAAAAGAATTGGCTAATTCTAGATTCAGCCAAGTCACCAAAAATTAAACCAAGAAGGGATAAACAACCTAACCAGACTCATAACAAACAACAGCTTGAAATAATAATAAAAAGCCTTCCAGCTTAAAAAAAAAAAAAGTCCTTGGCTCCAGGGCTAGATGGATTCACAGCAGAACTCTATTGGACTGTCAAAAATCAGCTACAACTAATCCTTCTTGAACTGTTAAAACATAGAAACAGAACGAATATTCGAATATTCTCAAATTCCTTCTATGAAGCCTGGATTACTCTAATCCAAAACCAGGTTAAAAAAATAACAAGAAAACTACAGGCCAATATGCTCTATGAATACATTTTCAAAATGTAAATAAAACAATTGCAAGCCCAATACAGGATAGTATCAAAATGGTCATCCACCAGTTGGTTTTATCCCTGAAATGCAGATGTTGTTCTATTATATGCAAGAAAACCCCAAAATTCTACCAGAAAGCCTCTAGAGATGCTAAACAAACTCAACAATATGGCAAGATATAGAATCAACTAACCAAAAGCTTTGCTGTACATCAACAACAAACATTCAGAGAAAGAGATAGTGGACATGCTCCCATTCACAGTAACCTCAAAGCAAACAAATTATCTAAGAATAAACCTAAATCCTTGGTGAGGAGGTGAAGGACTTCTACAATGAAAACTTTAAATTTCCGAAGAAAGAAAGAAACAGACAGTGGACAATGGAAAGACCATCCCATGCTCATGGATTGGTAGGATGTATATTGTGAAAATGACCATTCTACCAGAAGACCATATATAGAAGGAATGGAATTCTAATCAAAATCATTTGCCATGGAAATAGAGACAACTCTCCTAAAAGTCATATAGACCCACAGAAGACTCTCCTTATCCAAAACAATCCTGAGGGGGCGGGGAGAAAGCTGGAGGGATTACAGTTCCAGATCTCAAGATACATTATATAGCCATAGTGATAACAATATGGTACTGTCATAAAAACAGACAGGTGGACCAATGGGACAAAATTGAAAAACCAAACATGAGTACACACAACTTTAGCTGTTAAATATATGACAATGATGCCAAAAACATACTCTAGAGAAAAGACAGCATCTTCACCAAATGATGCTGAGGCAACAGGATATCCACATGTAGAAGAATGAAATTCAACCAGAACCTATTATCTTGCATAAAACCTACTCCAAATGAATCAAAGACTTAAATGTAAACCTGAAATATTGAAACCACTAGAAATAAAACACAAGTGGTACCCTAGATGATANAGATACAGGAAAGGACTTTCTGAATAGAAACTCATTTACCCAGGGAATGTGGCCAACAATTGGCAAATGGGATCCCATAAAACTAAAAATNTCATATACAGCTAAAGAAACAATNAATTGAGTGAAGAGGAAGCCCACAGAATGGTAGAGAGTTTTTGATAGCTATATATGTGACAGAGGATTAATATTCAGATTATACAAAGAACTAAAAAAGAAGGAGGAGGAGGAAGAGGAGGAGGAGAAAAAAAAAAGAAAAACAAAAATGACCCATTAAAAAAATCAGCTTTGACCTGAACATAGAATTCTCAAACAATAACTTTAGCTAAGAAGTATCTTTCAAAATGTCCCCTGACAATTAGAGAAATGCAAATAAAAAATACTGAGATGTCATCTTACCCTAGTGAGAAGGGCAATGATATAAAACAATGTAAAATAAATGCTGGAGGGGGTGTGGNGAGAAGTGAAGACTCCTTCACTGTTGGTGGGATTGCAAACTAGTCCAGACACTCTAGAAATCATTGTGGAGAATTCTCAAAATAATAAAAATAAACCTACCTTGTGACCCAACCATACTACTCCTTGACATATTACCAAAGACTGGAAATCCTACTCTACAGATCCATGGTCAGCTATGCTCATTCTGTTCACAATATCTAGGAAAAGAAAACCACCTAAATGTCCTTCAGTTGACATGGATAATGAAAATGTGGTACATATAGACTATGAAATACTATTCATATTCTGTAAAGAAAAATGAAATCATGAANTTTGCAGGCAAATGGCTAGAACTAGAAAAGATCATATTTAGTCAGGTAACCCAGACTCAGGAAGACAAACACTATATGTCTCTAGTCTGAGGTTCCTAGCTCCAAAGCTTCAGATGNGAGGATATAACCTGGAGTAAGTGCAGAAACCAGGAAAGTACAAAAAGCCATTTGGGAGTATGAGGGAGGAGCAACAGAGAGGGGAATGGGAGGATACAAGTCATCTGAAAGAGGAAATGAGATAAATGAGGGGGCCTTGATTAGAAGGAGGGAGAGAGATAAATACAGGAGGAAGGGGGGAGGAGGAGCCACAAGGAAGCAAACTATTAACTACCTAAAAATACCCATAATACATGTAGGTTGGTACACACATATAACATACGCAGTTAAAATGAAATCTTCCCATCCAGGCTGACAATGCTTCCCTCCAGAGCCACAGACTAACGAAATCCTCAACACCAGGCATGAGAAGCCTCCTTTGAATTGTTGATCAGGGTTGTCCGTCAGACTCCCAAACATTATGGGTGGTTGCCATTGCCTTTGGTTGCCCCCTAGAGGTGGAAGTTAATCCCTAGTGCTGAAGACACCATGACTTTGAACAAAGGGCCCAGAGGACCCAAGCCGGATCTAACCTGAAAGCCTCCTCCTGAGGACTAGTGTTCACGGTGCCAGAAGGTGCCATGCAGACAAAACAGGTTGTATTTATATATTTAGGAATGTACACACACACACACATATATACACACATACATATACACATACTAATTAAAGAAAAAGAGATTTTGAATATTCAAGGTATCAAAGGTTTGGAGGTTTGGAGGGAGGAAAGAGAAGGGGGGAAATGCTGTAATTATGATCTCAAAANTAAAATATCATTTAATAATGAACAAATAAATAAATATGTAAGTAAAAAAAGAAATGCTGAAAAANTTTACAAGATCTTAAAATGGCTACTTCCAAACTTCAGGAAATTGGATTTACTTTTTATCTATTGATAGATGAGTTATTTAACATAATGTTATAAAAAATTTTTCATAATAATTTATATAGAAACACTTCTTTTTCAGCTCATACAAACTTTTATATTGGCCTACTTAGACCCCTAAATANTTCTGAGTCATTTCTTCCAGAACAAGGGAACATTTTCCTTCTATTCTTTTCTTTCTTTTCTTCTTTCTTTTTTCAAACTAAATCTCTTTGTTCCATTGTTTCTTTTGTTGCTGTTACAGGATGGAACCTGAGTTTTCAAGTGCATGCTAATGAGAACTCTATCACTGAGCTACATCTCCAGACCTTNTTTTATTTTGTATTTTGAAACAGAATCGCACTGATTGACCNGACCGCCTTTAAACTTGGAGTTCTCCCACTGTAGTCTCTGAAGTACCTGGGATGAAAGGCCTATAAAACCTGGCCTAGCCACACTGGAATATTTTAAAGCATAAACCTAAGAATCAAACCCAAAACAAAACAAAACTAAAAATCCTCAAATAATAAAGATCATTTCACTCCAATTTCCATCCTCATAGAAAAAGTACACAATTAACCGTGGATTGATGGATGTTTGAAAAGATGAACACATTCATTATTACCATAACTGAATTAATTTGGTCATCCACTGTAGACAATATTTGGACATTATAAGAGCTTTAATTTATATAAATTACTTGATGTGACAATTAAAATGCTTTTTAATTCATCTATTTTAATGAAATAATTTAAAAGGTAATCAATGATTTAGACAGAGGGATATTTGTTACAGAGTAGTATATAAACAGAAAAATAACTATAACTATAGTTGATGACTGAATTTTGGCATTTTTGGCTTTAAAATTTTAGTTAATGAAAATTATCAGTTAGATCCACATTTCCTGATGAGGCAAAGTCAGCAATGGGTGTCAAATGTTTCACTTGCTCCTTTTATTTCCCAATCCTCTTGTCCATAGGTGAATTCATGTCTCAGTCAGCTCAGTGAAATGAAGTAACTTATACCACTTCCAATGAGAAACAACCAATGGCCCTTATGAGATTGTCCAACCTAATTCTTCTATTTCCTTACACATTACGGACACTGGGGATTCCAAATATTTCAGCTATAACACTTCAGAGCCTCCATCAGCCTGGGTCCTTCTTGAATGTGTATCATAGAACTTTNCATTAACCTACTTGGGTTATGTAACACAAGCATGAAGTACACATTTGTACTATTAAAACGTTTAGAATTTGAGATNGTGTTACTGTAGCATAAATTNNCCAAAGTCTAAGTAATANACATTTGAAATGCTTATAGCATATTCAATGAAGAAAGCATTAAGATGCAGTATACCTATTCTCAGTGACTTATCATCACACCTAGAGATTAGTGCATCTCTCAACTCTCATTAGAGAAGCTTTTATTTTTCAATAGAGGGGGTTAACACAGAGAACCTCTTACTACTGGTTAGGAGATAGACAATAAGAGACTACAGAATTCTCAATCTTAAGTGAAACATCTATATCACATCCTCTCCAAGCAAGTCTCAGAGATCATTTCTAAGAGACGGAATGGGAAGATTCTAAGAATCAGAGTGGATGGTTACAAGGAAAGTGTTTTCCGGACACAGGAGGGCAGATGTACGTATGAATTCACAGCACAATATCTGCTCACACTCAAGCCAGACAAAATCCCATCATGGAGAGAGGAGATGGGTGTAAAGTCCCATCACTAGTTGAGGAGCTATTGGTAATTGATAGATGCTAGGACACTGTATTTTCCTTAAGGGTGTGGTCTGTGGTACATCAACCACACTCCAGTGGAAGGCCACACATGCAAGAGTATATGTTCAANTAAAGTAAACTTGGTGGATTTTTAAAAAGAATAAAAAGAGGACATAAATGCAGGGAAGGATAGAAGGGGAGGCTGATCTAACAGGAGCTGAGGGGGAGTGAATNAGATCAAAATACATTGTGCAGAATTCTCAAAGAACTAACAAAACAGAAAAATGGCGTAATATACAAAATGTTCATATAATTTCATTTTGTATGGTCGTACAATNTCACCAGATTTAATTTTGTTTCTTCTAATTATTTTAAAAATGATCATGCTTTATGACTTTAATAATTTTTCTTTAAAAAATTTTTAGAGCAAATTATATCATATACAATATTAAATAAACAACTTTCACTGATTGATAGATAAATAAAAAGCATGTAAAATTCACAAGCCTGTTTACAAGGCAGCAGTTTTAGATGCCTGGGATACAGAAGTGGACAGACAACAGTGCTCCATCTGGCTTGGGGGANAGAGAACAATGCACATGGGTCGTTATAGGCTGCAACCCTGAGGTAAGTTCAAGAAATGTGTTGGTTGCACTTTGTAAGGCTGTGATACCATGCNCTGGGGCATGGAAAATTAAGAACAAAAATTCTCTCTGTGGAAATTCCTTGGGGGTAAGTATGGGTCTGGAGTGAGGAACAGAATATNTAATTATCCAAATGCTGGGGACGTATCTGCATAGACAGAGATTAGCACTTAGAGCAAAGCTTCATGGCCCTGGTGAAATTCTGGACATTAGTGTTCTCCAGTTCACTCCACACAGCCCTGCCCCTCTGGCTCCCCTCAGCTGCCTCTGCCCCTACCTTGTCTCCGTACCTTCAATTGCCATTCCTTGTCCATCTCTTTTCCTGCTTTCTTCACTCCCAGGAACCATCATGCCCTCAGAATATTTTCCACTACTCAGCACTGTTTCCAGTCTTCCAAATCAGTCAGAATGACGGAGATGTGCATGGCCTTTTAGATGAAAGTAAAGTCAGAAATGTTTCCACTCCTGCAAGGTGAGATGGAAGATTTCCTAAAAGGATGGGAAAATGAACATTACTGATTTAGAGAATTCTTGCCCCAACGGCAGAAGATGGTTTCCCCTGATGTTGGTTAGTATCAGGGGTGCAGCTGTTAGGAGCATTTCTTTGAGGCTGTATTCATANACACTGGCTTCCGGAGTTAATTATTTNCCATACACTGAAGCAAATCCCTATGCAAGGAGCACCCTAGTTCTCTGACATGGCATTGATGTAAAGCTTTAGATACTTCACATAAAAGCGGAGAGAATGGGATGGGAGTTTGATTCCATGCCATGGTGATAATGAGGATCAGCTCAGGAGGTCTGTTGCTGGCAGAACTGGTGTGTGCTTTAAGACATACCACAGTGCCAAGAAACAATACAAAGTGTGAGAAAAAGCAGACTGAGTCACGATCTATTGCAGACTCTAAATTGTACACTTCTGTCTCTATATATAGTATGTCCAAAATGTCATTTCTACTGTCATCAAAACTTCTTAGATTGTCACCACTGTAAGCACAGTAACAGCAGCAGAATTTCTTTATGTCAACTGCATCTGAACCCTGCAGGAAAAAAAGAATGTATATTTCAGGGACACGTTTGATGTATTAATCTAGGAGACTCTAGNGAGAAGGGGACCCTGCTTCTTGATTCTGTATAGAGAAGATTTCTGTTTGACACCAACCACACGGTGTTGTGCTTTTCTGGCTCTAGCTGTCAGAAACCTCCAACTATGGTGTGAAAGATGTATAATACTCTTTCAACAAGCTTGTTTTTTTTCAACCCAGTATTATGTGGGTTTGAAAACAGAATGGGAGCACCCTNGTTAATAATCCATCCACATCCCCATCACGCAGCTGAGGGGCTGGAGGCAAGGGGCTGTCATATTTCCAAATGTTGGGAAAAAGAAAAGCATGTTCAGGGGTCAGGTAGACTTCTCTTATTAGCTTGTCTTTTTCTAAAGGACAGTTTTGCTTCATTTAGGGCATAAGCTCTTGTATGTGAAAACATATTATAAAATAAAGTTTGCTTTTGTTATAGGAGACAAAACAANGGTAGAGAACACCTTGGGGATGCTTCCATGATGTCTCTTATTTCCCTCTATGCCTACAGTTGTGAAATTATGACCATAACCAGTGTACTCCCCGACAGCCCTTGGTAACCACTCTGTCCCCAGCATTAAACCCTAGTCACCATTAATTTGTTTTCTGTCCCCGTTGTTTTTGCTCTTTTCATATAAATCAAACCATATGANATCATCTTGGGAATCTGTCTCCTATCACTTAGCAAAATCCATCTAAGTCGTCTNTATCATTTGGTTGACTTATAGTGCATTCATTTCCATTGCTGAATTTCATTACATGGATGCTTCAATCTGTCCATCCATGTAGCAGCTGAAGGGT
>LZPO01108462.1:12952-28238 GCA_001675575.1 Neotoma lepida | reverse complement strand
AAAAAAAACTCTACAGTGAAAACTTTAAATCTCTGAAGAAAGAGATTAAGGGAGACACTAAAAAATGAAACGACACCCCATGCTCATAGATTGGTAGAATGAATATATTGAAAATGATTATTCTACCAAAATGCAATTTTAAAGTTCAATGCAATCATAATCAAAATCCCCACAACATTCTTCACATAAGAAATGGGATGACTCCAGGTAGCCACATTAATCTTGAATAAAAGGAACAATGCTGGCAGGCTTGCCATTCTAGATTTCCTGATATATTATAGAACTATGGTAATAAAAAANAGATGGCACTGGCANAAAAACATATGTACTCCAAAGGAAAATAAAGAAAACCCAGACATGAGTGCACATTGCCACAACCATCTGATATTTGACAAAGATGCCAAAAACACACTCTGGAAGAAGACAGTATCTTCAACAAATGGTGCTGATGTCCACATTCAGAAGAATGGAATTTGAGCCGTATCTATTACTGTGCACAAAAATAAGTACAAATGGACCAAAGACTCCAGTGTAAAACCCAAAGTTCTGAAACTCTTAGAAGAAAATAAAGGTGTAAAAAATGACTTTCTGAATAGGACTGCATGTGCCCAGGAATGAAGGCCAGCAGTTGACAAGTGGAACCTCAGAAAACCAAAAAGGTTCAGTACAGCTAAGAAAACAATAAATGGAATGAAGGGGGAACCTACAGGATAGAAGGGAATCTTTGTTAGTTATATATATAATAGAGGTTTAATATCCAAAATATACAAAGGACTTAAAAAAATCATGGAAAAAAAACCTACTCAATCTTAGAAATCCAAAAGAAGTAAAAATACCTAAGAAATATTTCAAAAAGTGTTTGCAATTAGGGAAATGCGAATTAAAACTCGTTTGAGATTTCACTTTCTCCCAGTCAGAATGGATATGACCAAGAAAANAAAACTTGCAACGTGCTGATGAGGATATGAGGAACGAGGAACCCTCAGTCAATGTTGGCACAATTGCAAACAGGTGCAGCCACTCTGGAAATCAGAAAGGAGGATTCTCAAACAGCTACAGGTAGATTTCCCATGTAACTCAGTTATCCCACTCCTTGGCATGTACACATATAACTAAGAATCCAACTCCACAGAAAGCTGCTCAGCCATGTTCATTGCTGCTCCAGTCACTATAGCTAGGAAATGGAAAAAGCCTAAATGTTCTTCAACTGGTAAAAGGCTGTCTCTTATACACATCTAGATGTGTATAAGAGTTCGTTGCTGCTCCAGTCACTATAGCTAGGAAATGGAAAAAGCCTAAATGTTCTTCAACTGGTAAAAGGATTATAAAAATATGAAAAACAATGGAATTATTTCAGCTATAAAAAATGAAATTTTCAGGTAAGTGAATGAAACTACACAATATTATACCTGTCTCTTATACACATCTAGATGTGTATAAGAGACAGGACCAGGGACATCCCCATAGTCTTTGGTGGTAACACAGGCCATGGACATCAACATGGCCCCCAGCTGCAGCAGGACCACAGACCCAGGCATGGGTGGCAACACAGGCTATTCACAGCTACATGGCCTTCTGTGGCATCACAGCCCATGGATATCAACATGACTTCAAGTGGCAGTGCAGACCATGGATGTCCACATGGCCTTCAGTGGTAACATGGCCACTAAGGACATCAAATGGCTACAGCTGTAGCAGGACCATGGACCAAGACATGGCTCCAAGCAGGAGCATGACCATAGACATCAACATGGCCTCAGGTAGCATTACAGGCCATGCACATCAACATGGCCTCCAGTGGTAGCTTGGGCCTCAGATGTTGACATGATTCCACCTCTCTCCACCACATTTGCACCTCTTCATCACAAATTCATATGTCATAGTGGCATTGGAAACTGCAATGTTTCACTCAGTATATTTTTTGCCTGAACAGCTTTATATGCAAAACTTGTTGCNGTGAATTGTTGGTCTGGTTCAAGGTTTCTGGTTTCTGAAGCATAAANACTGGATCATCACTGAGACTTCTCTCAGATATCCTGCTGTTACCCAGAGTCACAGTGATCTTGTGGCTAGGCAGTGCATTCAGAGGCAGGATCTGAGAAAGTCCAGACTGCCACACTCTTCCCTGATCTTGATGCTGGCCACTCTGAGGGACACTGGGAACTACTGTTGTGTTTGTAGCCTGTGGGCAGTGCCTAGTCCCAGCACTCTCCTTCTCCCACAATGAGCAATAGCAGCAGCTCCATGTAGCAGGTTGGCCCACAGGCTGAGGATCAGCTCTCTTTAGTACTAGCATGTCCTTTGCTATAACTGTGTTTCCATATCACTCCCACACCCTCTGTGGTGGTTTGAAAGAAAATGGCCCCCAAAGGGAGTGGCACTATTAGGAGGTGTGGCCTTGTTGGAGGAAGTGTGTCACTGTGGGGGAGGGCTTTNAGATCTCCTTTACTCATGCTAAGCCCAGTGACTCAGCTCACTTCCTGTCACCCGTGGATCAAGATGTAGACATTTCAACTCCTTCTCCACCTGCATGTCACCATGTCCCACCATGATGATAATGGACTAAACCTCTGAAACCATAAGCCACCCCCATTAAATATTTTCCTTTATAAGAGTTGCCGTGGTCATGGTATCTCTTCACATCAATAGACACTCTGACTGAGACGCCCTCCTTCATCACATCTGTAGTTTCACTATTCTGTCCCTGTTCTGCCATCTTTCTTTGCAATTCCGTGAGTCCACTTTTTAAAATCATCTTCCCATAGGACCTGCCTTTTTTAAAAAGCTGTTCCAGGGATAGTGCAGGCTTTGCAGGGCCTCCATTGATCTCTCAGTCTCTTCGGTCCCTTGGCAAGTGTCAGTGGCTGACACAATCTTTGATCACAGCCATGCTTTGGGTTTTCATCTTTAGTGGCAATGACATGCTCCTAGATCTAGATCTGCAGCACCTGCTACTCCTTGCGGTCAAGCAACTTATAGATGGAGTAGTTGTTGCAATCAACCAACTCAAAGCACTGGATCTGGGCCCAGATAGCAGCCCAGTTGGTCAGCTCCCCCTGGCCCCCACCTGTATGGTAGCCTTTTCCAGGCTGCTATAGTTTAAATTAAAGAATCTCAGATCAACAAAATAAAAAAGAACAGATCTTTACCAGGCCTGTTGTTACAAGAAATGCTAAAGGGAATTATCACAGTGAAAGGGCTATTAGTGAATAAGAAAAAAAATANAAAATGTGTAAAACTCACTGTTAAAGTTAATAGTTAATTATAGAAACTAATTTAGAATGTTTTAATACTGTATCTTAGTTCAGGTTACTATTTGGGGAGGAAAAGGCTTATTTTACTTATGATTCCACATCACTATTTATCATCGAAGGAAGCCAGGACAGGAACTCACACAGGGCAGGAACCTGGAGGCAGGAGACCATGGAGGCTGCTGCTTCCTAACTTGTTTATTATGGCTTTTGCAGTCTGCTTTCTTATAGAACCCAGGAAACCCAGGCCAAGAAGGACACCACCCACAATGGGCTGGGCCCTCCCGCATCAATCACTNGTTAAGAAAATGCCCAACAGGTTTGTCTACTGTCTGATCTTGTGGAGGCATTTTCTCAATTGATGTTCCCTCATTTCAGATGACTGTAGCTTGTGTCAAGTTGACATAAAACTAAGCAGCACATGCTGTAAGTATGGCATATAAACCGTTTATATCTTTATTATGAAGACCCCAAAAGAAACCAAATAAAATAATAATAACTACCTTAAATGGATTAAATTATCCAGTTATAGGGCATAGAGCAATGATATGGATAAAATACAAGATACAATTTTATATTATCTACAAGAAACTCACCAAGTTTCTGGACCATATATAAACTATAAGTGAAAGAGGGGGATAACGTTTTTCATGCAAATGGAATTCAACAAAAAGCATAAATAACTATACTTCTTTTGGGTGAAATAGACATTAAATTAAAATAGAGAGGAAAGAGGAGGTCATTGTATATTGATAATGGAGTCTGTACATCAAGAGGAAATGGTAATTTAGATATACTACGTGCCATATCAGAGTCCTCAAGTATATGAAAAAAACACTAGTAGATTTAACTGAATAGATTCCCACATACTAATAGCTGTGAGTGTTAAGACCACAGTCCTAGCAATAGATAGATTGTCCCATTTCTGTCATCCTGACAAAAAAAGCAACAAAGAAACATCAAAAATTAAATGGCATCATTGACAAAAGCAACCCTAGGGACATAGGTGCTAAATACATATTTTTCTCATCAGGACAGGAAACATCATCGAGAATGGAGTATTCTTATCATGACAGGAGATAGGAAAATAAGGAAGTTTCCACAACATTTTAAAAACTGGAATCAATAAACTATCATTTCTGACAACAAAGAAGACTAGCAATTAATAACAAGAAAATCTCTGCAAGTGCATGAACGTATGGAAATTAAACAACTATTTTTGAACAGTCAATGGATCAAGGAAGATATCAAGAAGGAAGTTTCAGACATTTCTCGTAGTGAGTAGAAATGGAGGCAGAAGATAATAATACCCATGAGAGAGAAAAAGCAACACTGAGATGGAAGCTGACAGCATCCAAGGCCCACTTGGAAAAGAAGAAAGATATGAAACAAAAGAACAATCACTGGGTCTCAGAAGCCAAAAGAAGGAGAAACCAAACCCCAAGCTAGTACACAGAAATAATAACAACAATTGGAGCTGAAAGAGTGAAATGGAGACTGAAAAACACTACCAAAGACTAACAGAACAAACAGTGCTTTTTTTCCCAGAAGATGAAAAAATTGACACACTCTTAGACTAACAATAAAACAGAGGAAACTCATATAAAATCAGAGATAAAGAGAGACATTATAACAGATACTGCAGAAACAGATGATCAAAAGTTGTTATAAGCAAGTGTATGCCAACAGATTTCATAACGTAAAAGAAACAGGCTTACTAACGATAGACCATGAAGAAACAAATAACCCAAACAGACCACGAGGAGCAGTAAGACCAAATTAGTAATAAGAAGCCTCCAAAGAAAGAAAAACCTAGGACAGATTCTTCATACTGAATTGTGCCAAGTATTTAAAGAAACCTACAATTTTCTTTGTGTTATTTTTTTAAAAAGTGTATTAGAAAAGAATTATTTAAAGCACATTATATGAGGCCATGACCCTGTTACAAACCAGGGAAAGACATGACAAAAAGTGAACTATAGGCTAATAACGTTGATGAGTATAGATGTGAAAACCCTCAACAAATATCAACAAAATCCAACAGCATGGTTAAAAGTTATTAATCATGGTGACCTAGCGTTCATCTCAGAGATGAAAGATGAATTAATATCTGCATAACAATGAATTCAATATACCACATAAACAAGATTCAAAGACAAAATACACAAGACCATCTCAATAGATGCACAAAGAATTACAAGCAAATAAGGAATGCTGAGGTCAGGATAAAGAGTCTTCCCCAGGGAAGAGTACACTAGTTGATTATCCAATACCAATTGTTCAGCCCTGAAAACTTATATACAAGTAACACATTCTATTGCAGGTTGAGAAGCTTGTATTTAGAAATGTATATATTTATGTATGTATGTGTGANTGAATGTATGTAACAATCATCAAGGAAAAAATGATGATAAACTTGAAAGAGAGCAAGGAGAGGTATATGGGAGGGTTTAGAGGAAAGCCAAAGAAGGAAATTATGTAATTATATTATAATCCCAGAAAATAAAAGAAATCATTTTTAAACAGAATTTTATAAAATTCCACATCCCTTCATAACAAAATGACCAAAGAGCAAACTAAGCATGTAGAGAACATATCAAAATAAAACAAAAGCCAATTCTAATAAGCCAGCAGCTAACATCATTCTGACTGAAGGAAAGTTAGAAGATTTCTAAGGCCCAGAACATGTCAAGAATATTGACTGTGAGGAGTGGTCTTGATTGTGAACTTGACANGAGTTAAGAGGCACACCCTTTGGTATATCTATGAGGGCATTTCAAGAGAGGATTAACTGAATGGAGAAGACCCATGCTCAAAGTGCTGACACCTTTCAGTGGGTGGTCCATATACAAAGAAACCTGAGGGACAACGGCATGGGTGTGTGCCTGCTTGCCTTCCTTTCTTGTCTCTGAGCAACTGTGTCTGCCATCACTACTGTTGTCATTCACAGTTGACATCAGACTCCACCTTATTCAGTCTTCCATTGTGGACTCAGTATCAGCAGCTCTGCATAGAACTTCCAGATTTTCAGCACCAGAATGAGACTGATAAGTATGCANCATCTTGGACTGGGCAGCTAGAGGGCTCTCTGCCTCTCCATCCTGTATGGCTGATTCTGTGCTCTAGAGAACTCTGCCTGCTACAGATTTTGGTACCAGAAGTTGATATAAAGAAACAGAATTGTAAGGATGATTTTTCTGTAACGGACTTGGTAGTTTCTAGAGTTATCTGTAATCTGACTACACGTAGATTTGCTAAAGGCATTCCTTAAAGAATAGAGAGTAGTAACAATTCATGGGTTAACGGCTTAAAGAACTACACAGGATAAATGGATCTAATACTCTTGATCATTGTATGGGAGGGGCAAGGAATACAGTGATTTTATATATAAAACTTTTGAACATTTCTGACTAAAGGATAGAGTGCTATTGGCTGGTTGCCTCTAGCTTCTCTGGGTAAAGCAACAAAGGAAAAGAATGAGCTAAGAAATTCAGTTTCCTGCCTCCAGATGCATATGAGCAATCAGAGCTGCTACGTGTGTCAGGAAAGAACCGTCTCTCCAATAGTCATCGGTAGAAGACCAAACTGAAGTGCTCATCATGCAGTTGGCTGACTTACAATGTAAGTTTAACTTTCAGCCCTGGAAGGTATCTGCAGTCAATGTGGGGCACTGGGCACTAAGTGGAAAAGTGGGATTCAGGAACTTGGGATAAAGATATGTGGGAGGACCCTATGAGGCTGAGGCCATTGAACTCACAGCTTCTGATAGGGTTCTTCTGCCTAGGAAGTAGCCTCTTCACCATTAAAGGGCTGCATCCTCCCCCTGTAATCTCTGCAGCAGTACTGTTCTCCCCAATATTTGCCTGGGGGAATTAATCACAATTGTATGTAAGAGAATGTTTGGTCTGGGTCTTGCCAGGCCCCACGTTCCCACAGCCATTTACAAAATAATTACTGAGAGGCTTATATTATTTACAAACTTATGGCCTAATGGCTCAGGCTTCTCGATAGCTAGCTCTTACATCTTAAATTAACCCATTTCTATAAATTTATGTTTTGCCACGTGGCCTGTAGCTTATCGGTACTGTTACATCTTGCTTCTCCTGGCAGCGGCTAACAGCATCTGCCCTGTTCTGCTTTCTTCTCCTCTCTCCCTAGTTATAATGTCCTGCCTAACCTTATTCTGCCTCACCATTGGCCAAACAGCTTTATTTATCAACCAATCAGAGCAACATATATTCACAACATACAGAAGGACATCCCGATCACTCGTATTGCCTATGGAAAGAGCAGTGACTTCCCTGAAGGATATGCCAAGGGACCTGACATTAGGTAGACTACATTGATCTATTTCCACTAAGGAAATGGCAGCTCTTTGCTCTTACTGGAGTACATACTTACTCTGGATATGAATTTATCTTTCCTGCATGTAATACTTCTGAAAAACTANAATCATGTACTCAATATAATTCCTCATCTTCTATCAGAGTATTCCTCTATGCATTTTATCTGATAAAAAAATTTAGTAGCACTGATATTAACCCCACTGACATTGTTATACAGTGAAAAATAGGAGAAGAAAGAAAACACAAGTATCTGTCTAATGTATGTATATTGACACAAACATATTCTTAATAAAATAGAAAAAACTAATAAAAGTTACATTGGTCATTTTGTAACTGATCATGTGGCCTTAATTGGTATTTATTAACTGCTTGTTTCTAGTATCATTCTGAGTTCCTTCCATCCTGAGCAAACACCTCAGCAGGTTTTTGTTCCGTATCTAGGGAGGAAGGTGATTCACATACATAGATGTGAGTGAGGCAAGATTCTGTATCATGCATAGAATTGGAGACTGCTTAAAAGATCATGTAGAAACTAGAGATAACATTAAGTATAACAAGTCAAGCACAGAATTACAAGTACCACATGATTTCGTTGACATGGAGAATCAAAAGGTTGATCTCATATCTGTTGAGAGTAGAATGATTTTTTGACCAGAGACCTGAGAGTAGATGGGGGCTGTGCAAGGAACTAGGGAAAGGTCTAAGCTGGAATTAGCTGGGAGCAGGAAGTTCTAATGTACTGTTACTCCATAAGATGATCATAGATAGCAATGACATACCATACATTTTTAAAAGCTAGCCCCTGGCCATGGTAGCACATACCTTTAATTCTAGCATGGGATGGGGTTTGGTAGTGGTGAAACAGGAGGTATGAGTTCATGGCCACCTTGGCTCATGTAGCAAATCTGAAGCCAGCTCCAACTACACAGTGAGACCCTGTTTCAAACAAACAAGCAAAAAGAAACAAACAAANAAAAAACTAGAAGAAAGAGTTATGACAATTTTCATCATAAAGGAAAAATATAAAGAAATTACCTATGTTTGAGGGGCATGGGTGTGACATTGCAGCCAGGCTAAGGGTTCTCACCCTAGGGAGAACAGAAGAGGAAGGTAGGGAGGAGTAGCCTATGTGATTTCTAACCAACTGTGGGAGTTGTGGTATCTCTGATAGAAAGTATTTCTGTGGGCTGGCAGGGAGTCGTGAAAGAATGGAGCTGGCCTAAGAGAAGTGGCTAAGGACGGCAGTGAGGAAGACCTCTGGGGTTCCCTGAATTCTTACCAGGGGGCAGAGTCCCAAGAAGATGGAGGTATGTTGACTTCCATCAACCTGTGCAGATCTGGGTCTGCTGGACCTGGGTTCTGAGGACCTGAAAGAATGGAGTGGATTACAGTCTAATGCTGTAGACAACCTTACTTCAGTTTCAGTGTACTTTTATATACGAATGAAACAAGGAAAGCAATGATCCAAGGATGATTGTTTGAGTTCAGAAAAACAAACATGTAAATAAATGTCAGTAAGCACATACTAAATACCAACAGAGCAGCCCTTTCCCAGAACATTCTCAGGACAGACCAATTTAAACACAATTGCCTGGCACAATTGCATACTATAGATTATATCCAGGAAAGCCAAAAAGCCAGGCAAGACCACATCTAGATTCAGGATACACTGACCAGATTGGGTTCTGTAGCTATGATCTGACATCCAACAAGAATAAACATGTCATAAATTTAATGTAAATGTTTGTCACAGGAGGCATGAAATCATACCCAAGAACAATCCAGGGAACAAAATGCACCTGAGGTAAAGGACCCTTGGCCGTTTTCCCTGGAGTCTCCCTCACAGTTCCCCAAGGCATAGTTCACCATGCATCATTCTTTTGACCATGTTCCAACAGAGGTGGTCTAGAAGAAGGGCAAGCATCACATTTGTTGATTGATCAATATTATATATAAAATGATCTATACCTGATAGCCACTTCCCATTAGTCTACAATTGTCTCTATATTTACATAAAATGTAAAATATTAACCAGAAGCAAGACATAATAATGAGAGACTCTTCATAAATAGNATTATTTACTCAAGCCAGCAATAAAGAGAACAAATGGCACTTAAAACATCCTCCTGCCCTCCAGAAATGTATGTGCTAAGGAATAATCTCATTAAAAGCTTTCCATCAGATCCGTTCATCAATAACCCTTTCGTTTCCTTTCAATTAAACTGAAAATCAAAATCATTTAGAGGGACTGTGCAGGATTGACAGCATTAATAATGAGAGTCAATGACACTGGTTCATGAGTTCCTCTGAAAGGAGCAGCCAAATAGGAGTGGGGTGGGAACAAATTGAAAATAAGACCCAACAGTGTTAGATTATAGAGTTTGCTAGAAACTCTACTGGAACAACTCCAAAGAGATTGGTGTAACTCATAGTGGTGGGCTGACTTTAAGAGTCAGTATCCTCTCCTTTTCTAAGTNCAAAATGACTCAGACTAGTTCATGTGTAGTATGCGATGGATTTTAAGCAGCACACGATTATTGTGTCTGTATATCGATAATATATTGAAAGTTAAATTCAGGAAAAAGACCCAAATGACCATGGTTTTCCCACTACAAACTAGTTCATGGTTAGATATTGTGTATTTAGCATTTTTTGAGCAAAAAAGAAGAAATCAAACATAGATAATTGCAAAAAATGCAAATATACTCATATACATGAATACATCAATTTATCCTATATACATAAGTATGCAAATGTGTATATATACACTTCTGTAACATTTTATCACACACATATTGACTCATCATTTTCATTGTTTTGATCGGGGGTATAGGGAGAAATGAGACAGGAACAAAAGAGAATTGAAACATATTGTCAATAAATGGAGTCTTGTTTATAGCAAGTCCTTAACATTTGTTTTACAACAGTTATTTTCATATTCCGCCCACACCAGCTGTTCCCCAAACATAGAGTTTTTAAAACTAATATGCTTTGCACAACACAATCCTCTATAGACTGTGTGGTGCACTATGATTTTTGTCTTAGTGCTATATTTGTTCTAACTACATGCACCCCATCCCATCCCAAATCACAAAAGAATTTTTGGGAAAGTAGCCATGTGTGGAAGACAAAACATGGTTTACGAGTTTCAAATAAAAAATATCAGGTGTCTGAAGAACATGACTCACTCATAAAAATATTCCCAGTACCACGGTTGTGTTTGGCCTTTAAATTCAATTGTGAATANGGAACCAGATGCGTTATTAATAAATGTCATCATTTCGTGTNAGTTCAGTATTAATATTGACACAAACTTTCTTCCTGCTCTTAATTTGGCATCTCAAAAAAGATATGAATGTTGGCAAGCAGTACTATTGACAATTGATAAAATTATGCAAACACAATGTTTTTGCAGCTTTTGAGTAAATACTGCATGCTAATGAATTCAGNAATCATGTACTCAATATAATTCCTCATCTTCTATCAGAGTATTCCTCTATGCATTTTATCTGATAAAAAAATTTAGTAGCACTGATATTAACCCCACTGACATTGTTATACAGTGAAAAATAGGAGAAGAAAGAAAACACAAGTATCTGTCTAATGTATGTATATTGACACAAACATATTCTTAATAAAATAGAAAAAACTAATAAAAGTTACATTGGTCATTTTGTAACTGATCATGTGGCCTTAATTGGTATTTATTAACTGCTTGTTTCTAGTATCATTCTGAGTTCCTTCCATCCTGAGCAAACACCTCAGCAGGTTTTTGTTCCGTATCTAGGGAGGAAGGTGATTCACATACATAGATGTGAGTGAGGCAAGATTCTGTATCATGCATAGAATTGGAGACTGCTTAAAAGATCATGTAGAAACTAGAGATAACATTAAGTATAACAAGTCAAGCACAGAATTACAAGTACCACATGATTTCGTTGACATGGAGAATCAAAAGGTTGATCTCATATCTGTTGAGAGTAGAATGATTTTTTGACCAGAGACCTGAGAGTAGATGGGGGCTGTGCAAGGAACTAGGGAAAGGTCTAAGCTGGAATTAGCTGGGAGCAGGAAGTTCTAATGTACTGTTACTCCATAAGATGATCATAGATAGCAATGACATACCATACATTTTTAAAAGCTAGCCCCTGGCCATGGTAGCACATACCTTTAATTCTAGCATGGGATGGGGTTTGGTAGTGGTGAAACAGGAGGTATGAGTTCATGGCCACCTTGGCTCATGTAGCAAATCTGAAGCCAGCTCCAACTACACAGTGAGACCCTGTTTCAAACAAACAAGCAAAAAGAAACAAACAAACAAAAAACTAGAAGAAAGAGTTATGACAATTTTCATCATAAAGGAAAAATATAAAGAAATTACCTATGTTTGAGGGGCATGGGTGTGACATTGCAGCCAGGCTAAGGGTTCTCACCCTAGGGAGAACAGAAGAGGAAGGTAGGGAGGAGTAGCCTATGTGATTTCTAACCAACTGTGGGAGTTGTGGTATCTCTGATAGAAAGTATTTCTGTGGGCTGGCAGGGAGTCGTGAAAGAATGGAGCTGGCCTAAGAGAAGTGGCTAAGGACGGCAGTGAGGAAGACCTCTGGGGTTCCCTGAATTCTTACCAGGGGGCAGAGTCCCAAGAAGATGGAGGTATGTTGACTTCCATCAACCTGTGCAGATCTGGGTCTGCTGGACCTGGGTTCTGAGGACCTGAAAGAATGGAGTGGATTACAGTCTAATGCTGTAGACAACCTTACTTCAGTTTCAGTGTACTTTTATATACGAATGAAACAAGGAAAGCAATGATCCAAGGATGATTGTTTGAGTTCAGAAAAACAAACATGTAAATAAATGTCAGTAAGCACATACTAAATACCAACAGAGCAGCCCTTTCCCAGAACATTCTCAGGACAGACCAATTTAAACACAATTGCCTGGCACAATTGCATACTATAGATTATATCCAGGAAAGCCAAAAAGCCAGGCAAGACCACATCTAGATTCAGGATACACTGACCAGATTGGGTTCTGTAGCTATGATCTGACATCCAACAAGAATAAACATGTCATAAATTTAATGTAAATGTTTGTCACAGGAGGCATGAAATCATACCCAAGAACAATCCAGGGAACAAAATGCACCTGAGGTAAAGGACCCTTGGCCGTTTTCCCTGGAGTCTCCCTCACAGTTCCCCAAGGCATAGTTCACCATGCATCATTCTTTTGACCATGTTCCAACAGAGGTGGTCTAGAAGAAGGGCAAGCATCACATTTGTTGATTGATCAATATTATATATAAAATGATCTATACCTGATAGCCACTTCCCATTAGTCTACAATTGTCTCTATATTTACATAAAATGTAAAATATTAACCAGAAGCAAGACATAATAATGAGAGACTCTTCATAAATAGNATTATTTACTCAAGCCAGCAATAAAGAGAACAAATGGCACTTAAAACATCCTCCTGCCCTCCAGAAATGTATGTGCTAAGGAATAATCTCATTAAAAGCTTTCCATCAGATCCGTTCATCAATAACCCTTTCGTTTCCTTTCAATTAAACTGAAAATCAAAATCATTTAGAGGGACTGTGCAGGATTGACAGCATTAATAATGAGAGTCAATGACACTGGTTCATGAGTTCCTCTGAAAGGAGCAGCCAAATAGGAGTGGGGTGGGAACAAATTGAAAATAAGACCCAACAGTGTTAGATTATAGAGTTTGCTAGAAACTCTACTGGAACAACTCCAAAGAGATTGGTGTAACTCATAGTGGTGGGCTGACTTTAAGAGTCAGTATCCTCTCCTTTTCTAAGTNCAAAATGACTCAGACTAGTTCATGTGTAGTATGCGATGGATTTTAAGCAGCACACGATTATTGTGTCTGTATATCGATAATATATTGAAAGTTAAATTCAGGAAAAAGACCCAAATGACCATGGTTTTCCCACTACAAACTAGTTCATGGTTAGATATTGTGTATTTAGCATTTTTTGAGCAAAAAAGAAGAAATCAAACATAGATAATTGCAAAAAATGCAAATATACTCATATACATGAATACATCAATTTATCCTATATACATAAGTATGCAAATGTGTATATATACACTTCTGTAACATTTTATCACACACATATTGACTCATCATTTTCATTGTTTTGATCGGGGGTATAGGGAGAAATGAGACAGGAACAAAAGAGAATTGAAACATATTGTCAATAAATGGAGTCTTGTTTATAGCAAGTCCTTAACATTTGTTTTACAACAGTTATTTTCATATTCCGCCCACACCAGCTGTTCCCCAAACATAGAGTTTTTAAAACTAATATGCTTTGCACAACACAATCCTCTATAGACTGTGTGGTGCACTATGATTTTTGTCTTAGTGCTATATTTGTTCTAACTACATGCACCCCATCCCATCCCAAATCACAAAAGAATTTTTGGGAAAGTAGCCATGTGTGGAAGACAAAACATGGTTTACGAGTTTCAAATAAAAAATATCAGGTGTCTGAAGAACATGACTCACTCATAAAAATATTCCCAGTACCACGGTTGTGTTTGGCCTTTAAATTCAATTGTGAATANGGAACCAGATGCGTTATTAATAAATGTCATCATTTCGTGTNAGTTCAGTATTAATATTGACACAAACTTTCTTCCTGCTCTTAATTTGGCATCTCAAAAAAGATATGAATGTTGGCAAGCAGTACTATTGACAATTGATAAAATTATGCAAACACAATGTTTTTGCAGCTTTTGAGTAAATACTGCATGCTAATGAATTCAGAGTGTTTGCTGTGTTCCTGCAGGAGCTGAGTTTGTGTAGGTGGACCACACCACTAATGTGCTTTTCTAAGNCTATTGCACTTATCTCAGCAGAGCTGTTGCTTGCCTCCTAATAAGCAATTTGGTGGTTTTATCATGAGCTCTGGGGCCCTCCAAAGATCATTTATATAATAGCATCTTGCGGAAGCAACGCTTTTCAAGGAACTTTGTGAAGGTGATAATTATTTTATATATTTGTGCAGTGGCAAAAGGGTCTTCGAAAAAAANCCCTGATAATTTTCACTAAATTTGATGCTATGAGTTTATTCTTCAATTGGAGTAAAATGCCTATGGCCATAAAGGGACAGACATTTTGAATTAAAATTTTAAGATATGCAATTTGCAAAGGAAAACATTCAGCTAGCTAATGATTTTTTTTATATTCCCATACTTGCACCTTTAGGAGATAATTCAAAGAATTAATACGTCAATACACTGAAGAAAATCCAAATAAAGGGGAAGTAAAAGTAATTAAGAGTAGTTTACAAAAACCCAAATGAGGCCTTTCTACATCTCCACATTGGTTCCTTGTCTTCTAAGAGAACATCATTTTGCAATGCAATGTTCATACAGCTGGAATCACTGTGACCTACTAAGGGACTCTCTGGCATAAGAAGAAATAAAGAAACACTGGGAGAATTTAGTAGTTGTATTAATTAGTATAGTCTTGAAAACACCATGTTCATACTCTGATAAGTTTACNTCAATATAATATATAATTTGCTACCTATAAAGAGTCTTTCTGAAAAGAACCAATTAAAGTTATATTTTTAAACGAAACTATAACATCTTCAGTGGTTTTCCAATGTTTATGGTAGAAAACAAAAGTTTATACCTGCAGGATACATATGCGTGT